>JAJIBD010027588.1:0-24829 GCA_021461705.1 Cryptotis parvus | reverse complement strand
AGATTAACCTGAGTCTGTCCTTTTGTCCATTTTCATCCAACTTGCAGCAAATTTCTTTGGTCCTTGCTGCTCCATAGTAACTCATTTGTTTACTCTTCTATCGTTGGACTTAGGTTGTTTCCATATCTTAGTGTTGTATTCAGTGCTGTAATGAATGATGGTGTACTTTGGACTTCCTGCTTTTCTTCTTGTTTCCTGTTCCTTCTGAACCTGCCCTCCTGTTCCACCCCCACCTTTCATGCTCTCAGCAGCATCTTTGGTTAACTCTCCTCCATTCCTCCCAATCTTAGAAATTATACTGATATCCACTAGACTGTCTTCAACAACACCATAAGAAATAATTCAAGGCTCAGAGATACTTGGCTGAGACAAGTACTACATAAATGTGAAATAATAATGCTTTACCTTCTAAAAATGTGCATTTCACTGCTTTTCCCAGCAGCATGCTACCTACCTAATTCACTCATTAGCCATAAAATGGCCTTTTTAAAAGCACAAATTAATCATGTAACACTTAGAAATATATATTATCAAAGCCATTTGTTGTTCTGACTAACATTGAGCACCTGCCTTAAAGTGCCTTTCCCTATTATTTATCTCTCTACAACTGTCAACTTCTACCTTAAAGTCAAACCAGAGATCTTTGATTGCTTTCATGGAAGAAGAAGAAGGTTTTTTGAAAATGAATAAGGAAGGAAAACACCATAATGGATAGAGTTTTCATAAGGCAAATGAGCTAAAGTATCATTCAGAAAAGCGAGATGGAGCAAACAATTTAAATCTTGGTTCCTTCTGCTCTGAGGAAACTATTCTCGGGATTGGAGGAGATAGTTTAAAGGGTGGGAGAACTTGCCTGGCATGCCTGAGACCCAGAACTGGAGCCCGACATTGCATGGCCTTTCAACAGCACTGACCCTGGGTCCCAGTGCCACCAGCTGTGGCTGATCAGCACCACATCGCTGATCCAAGCCTGAGTCATCAGGTCTGCGCCACCAGGCTGAGTATTGCAGGCCCCTCAGGCCTCAAGTCCTGGAGAAAAAGAAAAGAGAGAAAAGAAGAAATATTCATTCATTTATATTTTTTTGCTTTTTGGGTCTGACCCGGCAATGCTAAGGGGGTTACTCTTGGCTTTTCATTCAGGAATTACTCCAGGCAGTAATTGTATGTCCTGGGGACCATGCAGGATGCTGGGGGATCAAACCTGGGTCAGCTACATGCAAAACACCCTACCTGCTGTACTATCACTCCGGCCCCGAAAAGAAAAAATAAAGAGCAGAAGGAACCAATTATATTGGAATATATAAGGAATCAATATATTGATGAGGAATACACACACAGAGTCATACACACACACGTATGTGTTTGCTCTAAAACGAATGGCTATTTATAGGAACTGAGGTTACCCTCTACTAGGACCTTGGTAGAGGGAAGCAGGCACTCTGGTGGAAGATGAGGTGTGGGAACCATCTGTGCTTAAAGCCATCATTAACAGTTTAAAGGTGACCCACGAGGCAAACCATGGTATCCCCCAGGGTAGAGGGTGGGGGAGCAGAGGGGCAGGGAAAAGTAAAGCTAGTGACTTTAGTTTTAGGGTCCTGAAACTTGTACAGATTGCTATCCAGTTCCTGCGTCTTATACTGTATTTTCTTTTCCCTTAATAGGCTCCTCACCCACAATTGCATAAACATAAAACTCCATAAAATCTAATCCTTCCTACTGGTCTTGTAGTAATTATCACAATTGCTGGCATAGGGTCCCTCCGTGTCTTAATGAACATCATATTCTCTTCTTGGCTCAGCTGTTCATGAACATGCAGACCCAGGGCTTAAAACTCTCTCCATCTCCCTAAGGTTAAGTAATAATTTCCTGAGTTTCACTTCAGCCTTCTTCAGAATCCTACAGATTTGAGGTGCCATTGAAAGAAAAGGACATTCTGGGGAGCTCTTCCTTTAATCCAGAGTTTCAACCTTAGCTTTATGGCATTTGGTGCCAGATTATTTCGTGGGGAGTGGCAAAGGGTGAAGAATGGGCTTTCATGTTCTAGAAACCAATTTTTCCTCTTATATACAAGCTGTGACAATGAAAAAATGTCTTCATGGAGGGACTGGAAAGATAGTTTAGGCATTTGTTTGCATGCGGCCAATTTGGTTCTCTCCTGGCACTATTAATGGACCCTGAGCACAGCAAGGTCCACTCATAAGCAGAGAGTCAAGAATAGTCCCTGAGCACTGTCAGGTCTGGCCCAACTCCCTCCACCTCCAAATGTCCTCACATTGACAAATGTCTCCTAGTGCTAAACCTCCCACTCCAGAAACAGCCACTTAGGCAGCTACCAAATCAACATTCAGAAATTCATGACATGTCTATACACAAACAATAATAAAACAGAAGAAAAGTTAAAAAAAAATCTCACTCACAACTGTGCTTCCCAAAATAAAATACCTGAGAATCAGCTTAACAAAAGAGATAAGAATATATATAAAGAAACTATAAATCACTTTTGTAGCTCTTCTCTAAACCTGAGATTCTTATGTGAGAAGTGGAGTTAATGACTGTTTGGCTCTCCACACATCTCCCAAAACCACCAAGAGAATTACTGTTATACCATGGACCCTAAGGCTTTAGTTATAGCTTATCTTCTTTATTTGTTCGTCTATTCACATCTTTTTTTTTTTTTTGCTTTTTGGGTCACACCGGCGCCACTCAGGGATTACTCCTGGCTCTACACTCAGGAATCACTCCTGGCGGTGCTGGGGGAATGACCATATGGGATGCCAGGGATCGAACCCGGACCGGCATAGGCCGGCTGCATGCAAGGCAAATACCCTACCCGCTGCACTATTGCTCTGGCCCCTATTCACATCTTTTTTATGCTACCCACACGGCAGAGCCTGGCAAGCTACCTGTGTCGTATTTGATATACCAAATACCAGTAACAATTAAAGACCTCATTCCTATGACCTGATGGAATGGTTTGAGGCTCTTTATATTCCTGGAGCGAGCAGGTGCCTTTGGGCTCTACTTGCATGAGACAGGACATATGGAGATGTTACTGGTGCCCGCTCGAGCCAATCGTGATGAACGGGAAGACAGTGATACAGTGAAAAATCACTACTAAAAAGAAATATAAGACACAAGAAATGGAGACAATCTTTGTTTATGAATTGCAAATAATATTTTCAAAATGACAATCCCATCCAAAGCACTACAGAGATTCAATGCAGATCCTATAAAAATACCCCATGAAATTAAAAAAAAATTTAAATATTTTATTATATCACCATGAGATATGCACTTACAAAGATGTTCATGTTTGGGTTTCGGTTATACAGTGTTCCAGCACCCATCCCTCCACCAGTGCCCATTTCCCACCACCAATGAAAATTTTAAACAATTGAATCACTGTGAACTGATGACACTTTATACTTAGAGACCAAATGCTATTAACATTTATATGGAGTAATAAAACACTCTGAATAGCCAAAGTAATCCTAGGGGGGAAAGGTGGGGTTTTCTCTTTTACCACCTTTAAATTATACTATAAAGTTGTAGTAATCAGGATTGTAAGGTCTTTATTCCTAATCATGAAGAAGATTCTCAGATTGATGGGCTAAAAATGAGATCCCAGAGACAGATTCTCAGATACTTGGAGGGAAAATCTTTGAAAAGGAGCAAAAAGTGTGAAGAAAGAAAAAAGTGGAACAAGAAAAGTCTCTTCAACAAATAGTGTTGGGATATCTGGTCAGTCATCACTGTCTTCCCGTTCATCATCAATTTGCTTGAGCAGGCACCAGTAACATCTCCATATGACCTGTCTCATGCAAGTAGAGCACAAGGGCACCTGCTTGCTCCAGGAACATAAAGAGCCTCAAACCATTCCATCAGGTCATGGGAATGAGGTCTATAATTGTTACTGGTATCTGGCATATCAAATCGACACTGGTAGCTTGCCAGGCTCTGCTGTCGGGTAACATACTCTTGTAGTCATCTCAAAATCCAGCATTTATTGATGAACCACGCAGCCACAAGCAGCCACACGAGCCAGGCTGTGATAGGCTGGTCTGCTGGGTGGAGTTCTGATGAGGGGAAGTCTGAATGTGGAAAATGGAGGTCCTCATGGAGTGGGGGTCGTCTGGCTTGTTGTGAGGCTCTGCTGGGGTGGCGGGCCAGGGCTAGAACCTGCCATCCGTCCTGGGCTCCTCATGAGCGGCTGGGCACAGTGAGAGCCAGTAGCAGCTCTGCCCCATGTCTGTCTCTGGATCAGCATACCTGGGCGGATTAAGAAAGACTGCAGAAGGGTGGATCTCGATGAGCTGGGTTATGATAGGCTGGTCTGCTGGATGGAGTTCTGACGAGGGAAGTCGGATGTGGAAAATGGAGGTCCTCATGGAGTGGCGGGTCGTCTGGCTTGTTGTGAGGCTCTGCTGGGGTGGCCGACCAGGGGCTAGAACCTGCCATCCCTCTTGGGCACCTCATGAGCAGCTGGGCACAGTGAGAGTAGTAGCAGCTCTGTCCCATGTCAGTCATGCATAATAAAATAAATTCAAACCTCTATCTCACACTATACACAAAAGTCAATTCACAATGGATTAAAGATATTTATATCAGACCTGAATTTATAAATTATATTTTAGAAAAAAATTTAAAAAAAATTCATGATATTAAATCTAGAGGCATTTTCAATAATTCAATGCCTCTGGTCAAGCAAACAGAATTAAAGGTATACAAATGAAATCATATCAAATTCAGAAGCCTCTGCACCACAAAAGAAATAGTGAGCAGTATAAAGGACATCACACAGACTAGGAATATTTGTCTACCACCACTTATCTGACAAATATTTAATACCCAAGATATATAAAGCATTGGTAAAAGCTTAACAGAAAAAACAACCCTGTCAAAAAAATGAAAGTAGCTGAACAGATGGACACTTCTTCACAAGACTACTGGTGACCAATAGGTCTATGAAAAATGCCCTGCATCACCAATCATCAAGGAATTCACATTTAATAAAAGAGATCACGTCACACAAGTGATACTTGCACACATAAAACAACAAAAACAACCAGTGTTGGTGCAAATGTAGGGAAAAGGAAAACCCATCTGCTGTGGTAGAAATGTTGACTAGTTTAGTCTCTTTGGGAACAGAATGGTCACTTGTCAAGAAACTAAGTTTTGAGCTTCCATATGACCCAGAAATTTCACTTTTTGGCATCTACTCTAAGGGCCCCAAAACTATTCAAAAGATAGATTTGAACTCCTATGTTCATTGTATCACTATTTACAATAGTGTAAATCTGGAAACAACTCAAGTATCCAAGAACGGACAACTGCATAAAGTCTGCTATCCATAATGAAATACAACTAGGTTATAAGAAAAGATGAAATCATGCAATTTTTCTCCTACATGGATGAATCTGAAATGTATCATGCCAAATGAAGTTAGAAGGAGAGGGACAGACACCGAACAATCTCTCTGCTATGTGGAATAAAAGAAACAGTAAAGGAATAACCAATGCCCAAAGGAACAGATCGCAAGAATTGGTCAACAGTTTACCATGGCATGAGAGAGGGTTAAGATCTTGGGGTTAAGATGGGGACATTGAAACAATGGTGGCAGGAAAAGGACTCTGGTGGAGGGTGTGGTGTTGGAGTGTTGGAATATTGTATGCATGTTGACAGTATTGAAATGAATCACTAAATAGAACATTCCAGCAAATACCCTAAGGAAAGGTAGGATGGAATCCTACATTTCCTCCTGAATAACCAGATGGGTGATTTGTAGGATACAAAAATAACTCTCAACTCAACAATGTAGCTACAAACAATCAAACTTTAAGAGAGGTAAAATATTTGGATTTTCTTTTCTCCAAAGAAGTAACAAGCAGGTGAAAGATGCCCAAACATCATTAGCAACCAGGAACATCAGGCAAAACCACAGTAAGATAAAACTCCACAATCGATAGGATGGTCATATTAATACAAAGTAAAACAGAATAATAAGCATTGGAATCCTTATATATTGTTGGTGGAGATATTAGTGGTGCAGTTCCATTGGAAAATAGGCAGCTTCTTAAAAAGTAACAATAACTTAACAATTCCACTTCTTGGTGCTGAATTGAAATATATGAAAATGAGATAGAGACATATGAGAAAGAACTGAAATATATGACCACACAAAACTATATATGAATTGAAATGTAATTTATATTAGACAACAAGTAGAAACCGACCTAATGCCGTCAACTGACAAATAAATGTGAGAAATGCATATAATGGAATTTCTCTATGGAGATGAAATATTAATACATGTCACAACAGTGGTGAATCTTGAAAATTTACTAAGTGAAAGAAGTCAGTGGCAAATTACAACCTATTGTTTGAATCCATTGAAAGAGATGTCCATAATATGTAAACTGATTGAGACAGAAAGATTGAGTGGTTGTGAGAGCCCTCGGGCAGGGAGATTGGGAAGAGAAAAATGGAAATAACTGTTAATGGAAATGGGTTTCTTTGGAGGTGATAAAATGTTTTTTGGAAATAATGATGGAAAAATGTCTGACTTATACTTTTGAAATATAACTTAGATAAGTAAACACAAAAAGATGGTAGGAGGTTGCCATTAGAATTCAGTCCTTTGGAAAGAAATAGGATTGCTACACAGACAGAGAGACAGAGAGAACTTTCCAGAGAACAAGGCTGTGGAGTCAATGATAGCTGGAGGACAGGCTTGCTCCCACTTTCCCCTTATTATCTGTCAGTATGATAAAACTCTTAAAGGGAGTCTGAGATAATATCCACAGAAAAAGGTCCAGTAAAAGACTTATTCACAAAGCCCGACACACCAAGTGCCACAAGTGCCAGTGCGAAGGATGTCCCATCTCTTTTGCTGCACAGCTAGGAAGGGCTTTCCACGTGGCAGCTGAGTCCAGACTGAGTGTATTCAGGCTCATGTCCTGTAGAGCACGTGCTTCATGTACAACAAACATTTCTCACAGTTTCTGAGGCTGGGAGGCCAAGCCAGTGGTGCTGGCAGACTCAGTGTCTGGCAAGAGCCTGCTTTCTGGTTTCTAGTACTGAGAAGGCTGTTTCCCACTGTGTCCTCATGTGGCAGGAGTCTCTTTAGCAAGAATCCCATGATTGGGGCTCCACCCTCATGACTTAATCATCTCCCAAAGATCACATCTCCAAATCCTAGTCCCTTGGAGTCCAGGTTTTAAAACAGGAATTTAGAGGGCACAGATTTTGCATCTGGTGCACAGACCTGTTTTTTGTTTATTTCTTCCTTCCTCTCTGTTTGGTGATGTTGCAAAAATGTGGGGATTGCTCACTCGGTTGCAGAGCTCTGGGGGAGGGAGCAAGGTGTCTTTTTTTTGGGAGGGGTTTACACTTTTGGTTGCTGTACTTGCATGCTGATTGAGTTTCTGGGTATTCCAGTGGCAAGAATTGCACTGGAACCACTGGGATTGCACTCAGAGAGGTGGGGCAATGACAGGAACTTTGCCACTTTGCCACTGATACCACTTTACACATCCATAGGTCCTGTTCATGCCTTTCCCTAGTGGGTGTTAGACTACTTATTTTTCTGTTTGCTCCCCTGTCCAATGCATTTTTATCTATCTATCTATCTATCTATCTATCTATCTATCTATCTATCTATCTATCTATCTATCTATCTATCTATCTATCTATCTATCTATCTATCTATCTATCTATCTATCTATCTATCTATCTATCTATCTATCTATCTATCTATCTATCTATCTATCTATCTATCTATCTATCTATCTATCTATCTATCTATCTGTCTATCTGTCTATCTGTCTATCTGCCTATCTGTCTGTCTGTCTGTCTATCTGTGTCTGTCTGTCTGTCTATCCATCCATCTATCTCTCTTTCTCTCTATATCTATCCATCCATCTATCTATCTCTCTTTCTCACTATCTATCATCTACCTACCTACCTACCTACCTACCTACCCACCCACCCACCCACCTACATATCCACCCACCTACACCTACCTACCTACCTACCTACCTACCTACCTAGCTACCTACCTACTACCTACCTGTTATTTATTTATTTATATTGTTTTAATTTTCATTTTTTGAGTCACTGTGTCATACAGTTAGAAGGCTGTTCATACAGATTTTAGTCACAAAGTGTTCTAACACCCATCCCTCCACCAGTGCACATCTCCCACCATCAATGTGCCCCTTTCCCCTCCTGCCACCCCACCCCACCCCCAGCCTGTCTCTAAGGTAGGTACTTTCCTTCTTTCTCCCTCTCCCATTGGGCATTATGGCTCAGGTCTTATTCCTGGTCCCTCTTGGGGGATTACTCCTGGAGGTGCTTAGAAGATCATGCCAGGAATTGAACCAGGGTTGACTGCCTGCAAGACAAGTGTCCTAAAACCTGTGATATTTCTACAACCTGATCTTTCAATTATAAGGAAAACTCAGAGCCAGATAATAAACCACAGAAATTATTATCAGTTATTAACAGTTTCATGGGCGGAGTGATAGTACAGCAGATAGAGCACTTGCCTTGCATACAGCTAACCTGCATTTGATACCTGACACCCTTTATGTTTCCCTGGGCCCAACCAGGAGTGATTCCTGAGTGCAAAGGCAGGAATAAGCACTGAGCACAGCCAAGTGTGACACACACACAAAAAAAAATGGTTCCATATTCAACTGATAAATAAAAGCATTATGTATTTCCTTGCATGTAAAAATACTATTACTGTATCATTGACTTGCTAAAGATGTGATGGCCTGGGAAGTTGGAGAACTTCTGCTCCATATGTTGATGTGACTGTTACCTGCTCTAAATTGGCAAGCTCTTAAAGGCAGTCTGGCACAGAACAGGTAAACCCAAACTGCCTGGATAGAAGTAAAAGGGAGGGTATATTAGTCAACTAGAGACAGTGTAACAGCAGAGAGGAGAAATGACAGGAGGTGAAACATTGTGAGGGATAGGAAACATGGGACAACACAAGGCCTTTTACTAGAGAATTCATCTGTGTTCTTTAAACCTAACCACCTGGCTTTGAGGTCCAGCTCTTTCACACACCATCCAATGTTGGGCAAGTAGCACAACTTTCCCAGGACCTCTATTCTCTCACCTATGCAATGTCACTTGTATCACTTGTCTTCCTGTTGTTCATTGATTTGCTTGAGCAGGCACCAGTAACATCTCCATACGTTGTCATGCACTAGTGTAGTCCAAGGGCATCTGATCACTCCAGGAACAAACACAAAGAGCCTCTAACCATTCCTTTAGGTCATGGGAATGAGGTCTATAAATGTTACTGGTATTTGGCAGATCAAATATGACACGGGTAGCTTGCCAGGCTCTGCTGTGCAGGTGGTTCCACCTGCTTGCATTAAAAGAAAACTGTGTCACAGGTCAAATGAATCTACATAAATAGGCTGCTTAGTGTCTAGAACGTGGTAATTGACATGTGCATGCTGTTTGATATTAGTGAGTTAACTCAATAAAGTGATATTAATTTGTTATTATTATTTGGACTTCACCAGTAAATTGTTTAGGCTCTGAGGTAAGAGCCAAGTTGGGTGGCATTGAGGGCAACCAATTGCTGCTTATTGCCTGAAGCCTGGAGCCTTTCCTGTAGACGAGCATTTCAGTGTGAGAACTGGGCCATCTTCTGGACTAAACAACCCTCACGGCAACTCACATTAATTGTTGTGGGATAGTCGATGATAGGCTTGTTTCTGGTTCAGTAGCTCCCTTCCTGGCAAGTACAAAGGAAGCAACAATGTGCCTTATTGCCACCAAAATCCCTAGTTTGGTGGGACGCATCCCTAGGGTGCAATGTGCTACTCAGTGTATCAGTATTGTAGTAGTTGTGCACTCCAGGAATTCCAAAGTCTTTAAGGGGTGATAAGGTTGGAGTTAGATTTTTAACTTAGTGGAGACTTTGGGGTATGGGAAAGTCTGCAGGGCCTTCTGGAAGATCTACGGAGTGGGAGGAGATGGCCCTTCCCGAGTCACTGAAAACTTGGGAATATCAGTCACAAAACCCACATTCCTGAGTTGATCCCTAATATTGCATGATCTCCCCAGGCACCATTGACTGTGGTCATGTGACCCTGGGGCATGGGTACTCCTGAACGCTTACTTTCTTAGTGCAATTCCCTTTAGAATGTCTTTAACTTAGGGTTAGCTGGTTTTAAACTATTTTTCTAATTTATAAAAGATATATAGTTTTGACAACTTTTTTTTAGGATGTGGGATATATAATTTCTATTAATTGGATATTAGACCTTATCACTCTGTATTCCATTCCTTTTCATTACTCTTCTATTTTTTTCCTATATTTTTCTATATTTTTCTGTTTTTTCCCCTCTCACCTCTTCTGTGATCTTTATTCTTGCTTCTGTTAACTGTCTCACTGTATCACTGTCTTCCGTTCATCATCGATTTGCTCGAGCGGGCACCAGTAACATCTCCATATGTCCTGTCTCATACAAGTAGAGCCCAAGGACACCTGCTTGCTCCAGGAACATAAAGAGCCTCAAACCATTCCATCAGGTCATGGGAATGAGGTCTATAATTGTTACTGGTATCTGGCATATCAAATACGACACGGGTAGCTTGCCAGGTTCTGCCGTGCGGGTAGCATACTCTTGTAGTCATCTCAAAATCCAGCATTTATTAATGAACCGCGCAGCCGGGCTGTGATAGGCTGGTCTGCTGGGTGGAGTTCTGAGGGGGAAGTCCGGATGTGGAAAATGGAGGACCTCATGGAGTGGGGGGTCGTCTGGCTTGTTGTGAGGCTCTGCCGGGGTGGCGGGCCAGGGCTAGAACCTGCCATCCCTCCCGGGCGCCTCATGAGCATCTGGGTACAGGGAGAGCCACTAGCAGCTCTGCCCCATGTCTGTCTCTCCCCCCCCAGCACTGCCAGGTGCTCAGGAATTACTCAGGAGTAATTCCTGAGTGCAGAGCGGGAGTGACCCTGTGCACAGCCAACAAACAAAAAGAGGCTACAGGACCTTAACAGTTTGGAGCCCCTGAGCACTATCGGATGCAGCCAAGAATCCAAAAATAAAATAAAATATAAAATACTAAAGGGGTCATGGGTCATTTGTCTTCCAACAAAATAGCATAATAGCAATACAGGGGAGTATTACTCACAGTTGCCCACGGAAGCCATGTCCTTCATCTTTCTGAACTGGGGCGGGGCCTTAGCAGAGTTTCAGGCACTTAAATCCGGTACAGTCAATTCCTAAACACTTGCGCTGGGTCTGTCAGGGAGCTGCTGGGGTCCCCAACAGTATCAGGACAGAAGTTCTTTTCTACCTCTGAGGCCACCAGGAAATGGATGAAAACTCATGAGCACAGTCCCAAAAAAGGCTTTTAATAGTACAAAAAGCTCTACCACTGCAATCCAATATAAAGAAAGAACTCTAGCTCTGATCAGAACTTAGACCATACATGAGAGCCCAAGTCTCCCACCAAAGAGGATACCATCACAGAGAGAGAGAGAGTCCTACCAAAGAAAGGGGAGAGTACCTCAAGTCAGTCCCCTTATATACACAAAAGTAATCCTAACTTCAGGGAGGGTCCTGTCAACAAAGAACCCTAAAGAGCTCCTAGATAGTAGAAGAGAGTAGAAGGGTGGTGCCACACCCTATTATAGGTATATAAACAAAGGATTAATCTTAGGTATAAACTGAGGACTAATCCCTTCTTCTGAGATTATCTCTTATGGGGCTGGTATAAAATCACTTGTATCACTTGTCTTCCCGTTGATCATCAATTTGCTGGAGCGGGCACCAGTAACATCTCCATATGTCCTGTCACATGCTAGTGTATCCCAAGGGAATCTGCTCGCTCCAGGAATATAAAGAGCCTCAAACCATTCTATCAGGTCATGGGAATAGAAGGTTACACTATCTATTAAGTTGCTTCTGTTTGTTTTTGGCAATGCCAGAAATGGAACCAGGGTCTTATACATGCAAAGCATGTGCTCTATCATTAAGTCACATCTCTGGTATTTCTGCTGAGTTTTTAATTTGAGCTCTCACTCTCAAATCTAAATATTCCATTTCAGTTCTTTTTCCAACTATGCTAGGTTATTTTCCATATTTTTGTATATCCAGAGACATTAAAAAGCTTATATATAACCATTGCAATATTCTAGTTAACTGTGGGCTTGTTTTGACTTTCTCTTTTTCTCCTATTGTCGTTCATGGGATAAGCTTCCTTGGGTGTTTGGTTATTTTGATTGTCTGCAGCATATCAATGCTGTTGGAAAGTGATCTATGGGAGTTCTTGAGGCCAAGAATAAAACTTTCTCCATGAAAGATGATTTGCTTTTGCTACGCAAATTGTCAGTATGGAGAGCTTACTTAGCTTCTCGAGGTGTTGCAGGTGTGGCTGCAGTGCCTGGCTGAATTGGCAAGTGGCAGACAGGGAGACAGGCTTGCCTACACCCAAGGCTCTGTCCCGTGGGCCCTGGATGGTTAATGGTCTGATACAGAAAAAGACTGGGCAACCTGGGATAAACCCAGAGCCACAGCAGAGCCTGGCAAGCTACCTCGTGATGTATTCGAAATTCCAAAAACAGTAACAATAATGAACCTCCTCACCCCAACGAATGGAGATGTTACCTGCACCCGCTGAAGCAAATTGATGAACAACGGGAAGACAAGTGACAAGTGACAAGTGAAAAGACCACTGACTCTGATGAATGGGGAGCTACTTTAATATTTTAATTTAAATGTTTATAATTTTTATTTAGGCATTATAATAGACAATACTCTCAATAAGAGAGTTTCAGGCATGTAATGTTTCATGCAATGCAGCCCACCACTGGGGTCTAGTTCTTTCATCAGTATCTCAAGGTCCCTTGTCACCTATAAACCCCACCCCTTCCTATTGGAAATTCACTTTTGTAGGCGGGACTGTTTCCTTTGGCCATTTGTTACTCCCTTAATATGCTTCATTATATGCCATATATGAGAGATCATCTTGTAACTGTTTTGCTCGTGACTGACTTCACTCAGCATAATACTCTCCAAATCGATCCATGTGGCATCAAACTTCAGGATATATATATACATATATATATATATGTATATATATGTATATATAATCTCCTGAATATGTATATATAACTCTTTTATATATAAAAAGATATATAAATCCATGTATATACATGTGTGTATATATGTGTGCATATACATTTTTACTTTTTTATTTATATATATACATACTATGTATGTACATATATATATATTTTTACTTTTTGTTTCTTTTGGTTTTGGGTCACACTTGTGATGCTCAGTGGTTACTCCCTGGTTTTGCACTCAGGAATCATTCCTGGAAATACTTGGGGAGATCATATGGGATGCTGGGGATGGAACCCAGGTTGGGTGTGTGTGTGTGTGCCTTAAAACTGTGCTATCTCTATCAGTTTCTTTTTCACTCATCTGTTCTTGAGCACTTGAGTGGTTTCAGATTTGGGTGGGGGTTCCTTTAAATTGAATGCACAGCTTGAGACTCTTTTGTACCACCTTCCCTGGCCCCCATGTAAATTTGAGTTAAGCATCTTTGTGAGGGTCACTTTGTGGTTATAAAAACATCTCACGATGGGGCTCCCTTAACCAACCCTGCTCAGTCCAGCTGAAGGAAACTTCCCTTTCATTCCCCTGGGTTCCCTTGTGTTTATAGGGTTTTTTTTTTCTACTGAGGCCCATACCTAGGAGAGGTTGGGGTTTTGCTTCTTTCTTTTCACCCAAAGAAATAGAAATTTAAGGTTGTTGGGATTTGCAACAATATCCAGGCTTCAGTGCTGCCTGTCTGGTGTATCTCTAGGTTTCTGCTGTGACTTTGATCTCTTTTTCATCTGTCTGATCTCCCTTGTCTTAAGGGATATGTTTTCTAAACCTTTTATCCAGCATTTCTAATTGCCTTCAGTGAGAATGTTGATCAGAATAACGTAGTTTGCCATTTTAAAAAATAGCACTATTACCAACTATTTTTAACAGTGCATATAATGAAGTCATTTAGCCATTATCCTATAATGAACAATTGCTATAAACAGCACTATTGTGAATAAAATTCTACATCAGAGAGATATACATATCTATCATATAGATATCTATACATGAATATACATATTTTGGTAGCTTATATATTTGTCCATAGAGCACCTACTCAAAAGCAAATTTAAGGATCAAATGTTTTATACATTTATACTTGGGAGATTATTATACCCCAAGGCACTAGCAATGTCTAAGCCCTTCACCATATCCTTCCAAGATGTTCTAATAGTTTTTGATTTCAGGGAAACCAGTTCTTTAAGCCATGTTCTCAAGTGCTGTCTTGGCTCCTCCAGAAATTGTGGCTATTAGACTGTTTAGATCTTAAAACCTCCCATGATAAATACTAAGTGAGGCACAATCAAAACTTCAAACCTCATAATATTTTTTGTTGTTATTATTGCTGTATTGGGGATCACACTTGTTTTGTTTGGGGGCTCACACTGATGAGTGGGCATTGCTGAAGACCGAACTCAGGACCTCACAAAATGCAAGGATGGCACATTGCTCTACCACTTGAGCCACAGCTCTGGCCCTTCCTTACAGTGTTTTGACTTTAAAAAGCCTCTAAGGCCTTTGAGGACAGAGATCAGCCTGGAATTTAACAACATTGCTGATTTCCCCAAGGTCTGATGCAGATGCCTGTGTAGGGCGTCATTGAGTGGGCTAAGGACTACTGATTATTCAGGACTGTACTTGCTAATCCAGCCCCATGAATTGCTTTTTAGGGACTCATCTGTATTTTTTCAAAAAATGTGAAAATATTATGGCAAAGGGCCTTAATCTAACAGAAAGATCAGTTAAAAATTATTCATAGGGGTAATGTTGCCAAATCCTGCAGTGCTCAGGGACAGGGTCCCAGACAGTCAGGACATGGAGCCAGGCAGGGGCGGGACAATCTATATTCTGCCACTTAAGTTCTATCTCTGGCCCAACCAGGACACATGTTTCCTTCCAGTGAGGAGTTTAGGGCCACTCAGCTGTACTCAGGGGCTGTCCCTGGCTTGCCACTCAGCAGTACTCAGGGATCAATCCTAGGCCTTTGGCATCTCCCTGAGCCACCATAACATGTGTGCCTTGATTAATAGCATGTGTCTCAGTAAGCAAATATCTCAAGTAATGGAGCACAGACTTTGCTGAGCCCCATGGCCCAGTGTGTGAGCATCATACCTGCTGTGTGACCCTGGTGAGCATGACAGCTAGGTGAGTGTGTAATTGCACCCCCTACCCCTGATATCACAGACAATTGACAGCAAAACAGCATTAACAATGGTGAAAGCAAGGTGGAGGAGAGAGGAATTTAAGAACGTAAAGAGAAATTATCAAGCAAAACTCTATTTAATAGCCCAAGTACCTGTCTCTGCATATTTTTATTGCATTTAATGTATTTTGACTTGGGGTCACACCTGCCTGTGCTCTGGAACTCCTTCTGGCATGGTTTGCTCTACGTAGGTCATGGGGGGTCCATGCATGGCCCCAGGAGTCAAACCCAGGCCTGCCACATACTGAGTATTTGGTCAGCCCATAGAACTGTCTGCTCAGAGCCTTTGCTAATTTCAAGACACTTCTGAAGCATCCACCAGATGATTCTGAAATGAGAGAAAAGAATTTCAGTACAACCTTGTGGTGTTTTTACTTTCCATGAAAGTGGTATGATTGTGAATGGCATGACAGATAAAGCAGCGCCCAGCCTGTGAATGAGACTAGAGCAGAACTCACCATGCCACACTCACAGTTGGGGGTGTTGAGACCAGAATGGGCCCTGGCACAAGTGGCATTCACTAGGAAATCCCTACAAGGCTACTGGGGAGGAGGATGGACTGAAATCCATTTCTGGGCAAGGCCATCTGAAATCTGAATTCTTAGTCAGTCAAAATTCTGAACTCCCTGTTGTGTCTTTCTGTGGATAAAGGTGGAATTCAGCCCAGAAGACAGTATGAGGAGGTGCATGCTGGGATTGTCAACAAGATACCTGCTTCCAGCAAGTATAAAACCAGTACAAAATTGTGTTATGGTCAACATGATTTGCAAATTATTTACATATATTTACGCTGATAAAATTTTTTTTTTAACTTTTGGGCCACACTCTGCTGTGCTCAAGGCTTGCTCTTGGCTCTGCACTCAGGGATCACTCCTGGCTAGACTGGAGGGACCATATGTATAGCCAAGGTTGGACCAAGGTTGACTGTGTGAGGTAAATGCCCTCCCACTGCACTCTCTCTCTGGCCCAATGTTTATACTCATTTTTTATTGTTTTTACTTCTATTTTCAGGCTATCTAAAATAAGAACGGATCATACTGGCATGTTTCTGAAAAACCTTTTCAGAAATATTTATTTATTAATTACTGTGAGATATACAGTTGCAAAATTGTCATAATTGAATTTCAGTCATATGATATTTGAACACCCATACTTCACAAGTGCCATTTCCCACTATCAATGTCCCCAGTTTTCCTCCAACCCCCTTGCCCCAATCATGACCTGCCTCTATAGCAGACACTTCTCTCACTGTTTCTCTCGCTCTTTTTCTCTCTCTCTATCTCTCTTCCCCTTCTCTCTCTCTGTCTCTCATTTTCCTTTAAAGGAATGTGGTTTGCAATATTCTTGCTAAGAGGATATCATGCGTATTGCTTTACTTTTCAATGCACAGTTTTTGTCCAGAGCGATCATTTTCAACTATCATTGGCATAGTGGCTCCTTCTCTGTCCTAGTTGCACTCCCCTCCTCCTTTGTGGCAAGCATCCTACGACATGGACCGGTACTCCTGGCCCTTGTTAATACTTTTCTTACTGAAGGAATTTAGTTGTGCTAAGATGGGCGAGGAACTCAAAGCTTGATATTGTTTATATTTTGAACCTAATAGTCTCTTGAGTCATTTTCTGTTGGCCTATGCTCTGGACATTTAATGAAATTACCAAAAACCTGGATGAAATTAATTACTTGGTAAATCATTCATACTGTCCATGTGCTCAATTGCCACACCCATATTCCCTAGAGCCCATTACAGTTCTAAAAGCACTAAGTGATTGTGTAAAGCTTAATAGAAGAGAAGCTTAAATCAGGACAAAAAATAAAAACAAGGGAGGGGGGGAAGAAAGAGAAAATAGTAAGATCTAATATTGCTGTTATCAAAAAATTTGAGATTGCTTTCCATCTTCCTAAATATCTTCACTTCCGAAACTAAACCTGGGTGGAGAGCTGAATAAATTCTTCTCCAAAGAAGACATACAGATGGCCAGCAGACATATAAAAAATAATTCTCAACATCACTGATTATCAGGGGAAACAAATCAAAACCACAATGCCACCTAAAACCAGTGGAAACGACCCATATTTAAAAAGAATAAAGAAATAACAAAGGACTGGTGGTGATGTGGAAAGAAAGGAGCCCTCATTTACTATATGGGTGGGTGGGAAAGTCAACTGGTTCAGTCTCTATGGAAAGCAGTATGGAGGTGTCTGTAGCACTGTCTTCCCCTTCATCATCGATTTGTTCGGAGGGCACCAGTAACATCTCCATATGACCTGTCTCATGCTAGTGTAGCCCAAGGGCATCTGCTTGCTCCAGGAACATAAAGAGCCTCAAACCATTCCATCCGGTCATGGGAATGGAGGTCTATAATTGTTACTGGTATTTGGCATATCAAATACGACACAGGTAGCTTGCCAGGCTCTGCCGTGTGGGTAGCATACTCTTGTAGTCATCTCTAAATCCAGCATTTATTTATGAACATGGCGGCTGCAAGCAGCCATGCAAGCTGGGCTATGATAGGCTGGTCTGCTGGGTGGAGTTCTGACGAGGGGGAAGTCTGGATGAGGAAAATGGAGGGCCTCATGGAGTGGGGAGTCGTCTGGCTTGTTGCGGGAGGCTCTGCTGGGGTGGCAGTGTCTATAAAAGTTAAAATTATTGGGGCCGGAGCAATAGTCCATCGGGTAGGGCATTTGCCTTGCATGCGGCCAACCCAGGTTCGATCCCCAGCATCCAATATGGTCCCATGAGCACCTCCAGGAGTAATTCCTGAGTGCAGAGCCAGGAGTAACCCCTGAGCATTGCCAGGTGTGACCCGTCCAAAAAACGTTAAAATTATTATTATGAATTTGATTCAGTAATCTTTATGAATTCAGCAATTCCACTCCTTGGTATCTACCCAGAGAACACCAAAACACTCAATACACATGCACACCTAGGTTCATTGTACAACAAATCAAAGTAATTAAGATCAAAGAACATCCCAAAGTACCTAACAACAGAGAGTGGGCAAAGTTGAAATCTATATACACAATGGAATATGACTCAGCTATAAGAAAAGACAAAATCTTGCATTTTTGCTACAATATGGCTGGAACTGGAGAAGGAACAGAATAAGCTGAATGAGTGAGAAGGAGAAAGACAAATCTGAGTTATCTCACTCATAGGAAGTAATTATAAAATAAAAAGCTCACAAGGGAACCGATCATGTCCAGAAACGTATCTAAATGCTTAGACTCATAACAAATTCTGATGATGAGGTGACCTGAGTAGGGGGTGGCGGCTAGGGAAGGAAATGTCTCCTGAGCATTCGTGGGAAGGTGCTGACACTGGTGGCGGCGGGTGTAGTACAGTAATACCGTACCCCAAAAAACATACAAATAGATTCTTGAAAGTCAATGTTTTCAATAAATTAAAATAAAAATGAAATGTAAGCCAGAAATAGGAAATTTACAGAAGTATTTCACATCTCAACAATCTTAAAATTTTAAAGTACTTGCAATGTCACAGTGTATGGGACAAAAGAACTTTGTCTATGTTCTTTATTGAGGTTTCACCAATTGTCTGTTGTAGCACGGTTATCAGGATCGTCATCCTTGGCTTCCCATTGATATATTCTCTTTTGATTCAGAACACTCCACAATCTTTCTTTGACCTTTGTGATTGTACTAGTAAGACAATGGGTAAATTACTCTGTAGAATGTTCTTCAACATAGGGTTGCTGATGTTATCTTATAATTTTTTCAGGTTATGCACACATTTTTGGCAGAAAAAATCTCAAACATAAAACCAGGTTCTTCTTGTTTATATGTCAAGCGGCACATGATTGTAATCTGGAACTGTTGCATCTAATGTTACATTTCACCAAGATGTGCCAGTTTACTTCCCTTCTTTCCAGGTGCATGCATTTGGTGGAGACACATTTTGAGGCCACATACATATTCCATTTTTGTTTAACATTCACTCATAAATTTTAGCATTCAGTTGGCATTTATTGACTGCATTTATTACTATAATTGTGGTCTAATGATGATTTTTTTTTTAAATCCTTCATTTATTCTACATTTAGAAACTGGCATTTTACCACAAGAGAAATTTTTCTTCTATTTATATGTTTTATATAATTAGTCATAACTCATCTCTATATCTATTTTTGGTGTATTTTATTGCTGCCAAAAATTGAACACAGGGCCCAATATATGTGAAGCAGGTACTCTATCCTTGACTACAAACCCCAGTCCGTTTATTTTAAGCTCAAATTTTCCAACTTCGTAGTTGGCCCTACCAACTGACTTTTAAATACCTTTCTATTTCCACTTTTCCCCTTTATTTTGTTTGTTTTTGGCTTCTTTTGGGGTCCCATCAGGTGATGTTCAGGGTACTCCTAGCTCTGCACTTAGGAATTACTCTTGGCTGTGCTTGGGGACTGTATAGGATGTCGGAGAGCAAACCTGGTCAGCCGTGTGCAAGGCAAATGCCCTACCCACTACACTATCACTCTAGCCCCCTATTTTTTACTTTATGCCCACTATTTTATAACTGATTATCATTGGTTTACAATATTATGGAATTTTAGGGCTCCATGTAGTTTTACATTAGCCTATTGGTTTTTGAGGACTTTATTTACCTTCTGACATTCAATTGCCTTTCATATTCATCATGTGATTTTGCTGCCCCAGTCTCAGAATGTACTTTTAAAAAAAGGTACTTCCAAAAAAAAAAAAGACTACTTCCTTTTAGTTCATCAAAGTAGTGTTGAGAAATCAAGGTCTGGCAGACCTACTCAGTGCTGAAAGAATGACAATTCTTAGCGGAGGGAGCTGTGATAAAATACAAATGTTTCAATTTCATTTTCTATGAGCTATTTAAATATAGGTGGTTATATAGCTATAAGTTTACAGTGTATACTATAGGGCCAATAGAGATAAGATAGCAGGTAGGGTATTGCCTTGGACGTGACTAACCTGGGTTTAATCTCAGCATCCCATAGGATCACCCAAGCCTGCTAGATGTGATTCCTGAGCATAGAGCCAGAAATAATCCACTGCTACCAGGTGTGGCCTAATCCAAACTAACCAGTACTACGGTTTGCCTACTTCAGTTTACCATGGGGATCATTATCCTTTTTATCATATATATTTCTAATTCCTTTAGCTGACAAAAATTATCCGGCTCCATAATCCCTCAGTATCACTGTATCACCGTCACTGTCTTTCCGTTCATCATCGATTTGTTTGAGCGGGCACCGTAACATTGTAGAGATGACTGCAAGAGTAATCCTCAGTATATTTACATATTCGCAAAAACCCTGAAAGGTCCATTCAACTGTTTCTTGGCTTTTCATACTTAGGTCTGCCTAATGACTTCTTCTTTCTTAATTTTTTATTGCTTTTTAATTTTACTTTTTTTGATTTGGGGGGTCATATCTGGTGGTGCTCGGGGCTTGCTTCTGACTCGCTGTTCAGGGATCTCTCCTGGTGCGGTTGGAGGACCATGTGTGGTATCTGAGATCAAACCGTGGTTGGCCAAGTGCAAGGCAAGCACCATACCTGCCATCCTATCTCTGTAGCCCCAACTTTAAGTAGGAACACCCCAGCACTGTGGGCATGTGGCTCGGTGTTCGGATTGATGTTGCTGAGCTGTGTGAACCCAGAAGTACTGAAGACCTAGGAGCCACTTCTATTGTGCTTGAGGAATCGTGTCCTGTTAGAAATCAAGCTTGGAGCTTCCACATGCAAATTCTGCGCTGGCTCCATTGAGCTGTATCTCTAATTGATTTTGATTTGGAGAGTCAAGTGGGTCTCCCAAGTGGGGCCGCAGGGTGTTTCCCAGAACTTCTCGGCCTAAGAGAGAGGCAGTTCAGTGTTAGGGTCCTACGATGCTGCACTGCTCGGTTGATGCTAAGTGGAAGATTATTACCAAAATGCCCTGGCATGTTCCAGGACTCACCTAATGGTGCTCCAGTGAACATGGGTTACTTCAGTGCTTGTATCAGGGATCTAAGGGCAAGGGCAGGTGGAGGCAACACTCAGAACCTTTTTTCTATCTTCTGGTGTTGTAGAGAATTTTTGGAACTTGTCTTCGAGGATCACTAATTCTTTCTTCAGTAGCTATTATTCTGCTATGATGGCCTTCCACTGTGTTTTTTATTTCATTTACCTCATTTTTAATATCTGTCATTTCCCTTTGCATTTCCCTCACTTCTTCTATCACGCCCTCTTGTATTTTATTGATTTTGCATTCCATTGCTTCTTTGAATCCTTAACAGTTCTTTCCGAAATTCTTTTTCAGAGAGGTTATACAACTCATTGGTATTGCTAGACTCATCTGGCCCAGTGACTTCACTCACAGGAGCTTGATGGAATTTTGGGCTGCTTTACCATTATGACTATTGTAGGTTGCAAATGTGAGTTCTTGGGTGACTAGATAGTACAGTTAGTAGGTGTCTGGTCTGTTTGCAGAGTTTGGGTGGGTGGCAAGGATATAGGAACCAAGGTTCACTGGTACCTCATGCAAGATAGGTAGTGAGAGGGTCGCTTGGACGCCAGAATAAGCCTATCACCATCGAGGAAATAGAAACAGTAATTAAAAGTCTTCCCAAACACAAAAGCCCAGGTCCAGACGGATTCACTAGTGAATTCTACCAAACCTTTAAGGAGGACCTACTGCCAGTCCTTTTAAAGCTCTTCCAGGAAATAGAAGAAACAGAAACACTCCCAAACAGCTTCTACGAGGCACATATCACCCTGATACCCAAAGCAGGGAGAGACAACACAAAGAAAAGAAAACTACAGACGAATATCCCTGATGAACACGGATGCTAAGATCTTCAACAAAATACTAGCAAACAGAATGCAAAGAATCATCAAGAAGATTTACATCATGACCAAGTAGGATTCATCCTGGGAATGCAAGGATGGTTCAACATTCGCAAGTCAATCAACATAATACGTCATATCAATAAAAGAAAAAATAAAAAACCATACGATCCTTTCCAATAGACACAGAAAAAGCATTTGACAAAGATCCAGCACCCATTCATGATTAAAACTCTCCAGAAAATGGGAATTGAAGGGACTTTCCTCAAGATAGTTACAGCCATCTACCAAAAGCCCACAGCAAGCATCATTCTAAATGGGGAAAAGTTGAAAGCCTTCCCCTGAGATCAGGGACAAGACAAGGTTGCCCACTCTCACCTCTTTTATTCAATATAGTACTGGAAGTACTTGCCAAAGCAATCACAGAAGAAAAGGACATCAAGGGCATCCAGATAGGCAAGGAAGAAGTCAAGCTATCATTATTTGCAGATGACATGATATTATACCTAGAGAACCGTAAACTCTCTACCAAAAAACTCCTAGAAACAATAGACGCATATAGTAGAGTGGCAGGATACAAAATCAACACCCAAAAGTCAGTGGCTTTCCTATATACAAATAACGAAAGAGAAGAAAGGGATATTAAGGAAACTATTCCATTCACAATTGTGCCACAGAAAATCAAATACCTAGGAATCAACTTACCCAAGTATGTAAAGGACCTGTACAAAGAAAACTACAAGACATTGCTCCAAGAGATAAAAGAGGACACAAGGAAATGGAAACACATTCCCTGTTTTTGGATGGGGAGAATCAACACTGTCAAAATGGTAATACTCCCTAGAGCTCTATACAGATTCAATGCAGTCCCTATGAGGATACCGATGACATTCTTGGAAAGAAATTGACCAAACACTCCTGAAATTTGTATGTAACAATAAACCCCAAGGATAGCCAAAGCAATCCTCGAGAAAAAGAAGATGGGAGGCATCACCTTTCCCAACTTCAAACTGTACTATAAGGCAGTAGTAATTAAAACAGCATGGTATTGGAATAAAAACAGACCTGTGGACCTATGGAATAGAATTGAGTATCCTGACACCCAACCTCAAACACATGATCATTTAATCTTTGATAAAGGTGCAATGAGTCTAAAATGGAGTAAGGAAAGCCTCTTTAACAAGTGGTGTTGGGAAAACTGGGCAGAGACATGTAAAAAAATGAATTTGGACCTGTGTCTAACACCATGCACAAAAATCAGATCAAAATGGATTAAAGATCTGAATATCAGACTTGAATCCATAAAGTACATTGAAGAAAATATAGGAAAAACCCTCCACGACATTGAAGTTAAAGGCATCTTCAAAGGTGAAACATCACTAACAAAAGCAACTAGAAGAAAGGATAAACATATGGGACTACTTGAAACTAAAAAGCTTCTGCACCTCAAAAGAAACAGTGACTAAGATACAAAAGCAGTCCACAGAATGGGAAAGAATATTCACCCAATACCCATCTGATAAGGGGGTTAATATCCAGGATATATCAGGCACTGGTAGAACTTTACAAGAAGAAAACAAACAACCCCATCAAAAAAATGGGGACAAGAAATGAACAGAAACTTCAGCAAGGAAGAAATTCGAATGGCCAAAAAACATATGAAAAAATGCTCATCATCACTGGTCATCAGAGAGATGCAAATCAAAACAACAATGAGATACCACTTTACACCACAGAGACTGGCACATATTCAAAAGAGCAAGAACAACAAGTGCTGGCGTGGATGTGGGGAAAAGGGGACACTCATCCATTGTTGGTGGGAATGCCGGCTGGTACAGCTTTTCTGGAAAACAATATGGGCATTCCTCCAAAGACTAGAAATTGAACTCCCATTTGACCCAGCCATACCACTCCCGGGAATCTACTCTGGGAAACCAAAAATACGCAGCGGAAACACCATTCCTATTTTTATGTTCATAGCAGCATTATTCACAATAGCCAGAATCTGGAAGCAACCAGAGTGCCCCAAAATCGATGACTGGATAAAGAAGCTTTGGTACATCTACACAATGGAATAATATGCAGCTGTTAGGAAAAATGAAGTTATAAAATTCGCCTATAAATGGATGGACATGGAGAAGATTATGTTGAGCGAAATTAGCCAGAAGGAGAGAGACAGATACAGAATGACTGCATTTATTTGCATGGCATAAATATATATGTACATATTATGATACCAATATCCACGGTCAAGTGAAACATATATCAGGAGCTCTTGTCAAAGGTGGAAATTATCACAAAAGTGTGGGAGTCAGAGGTTAGGTAAGACAGAAAATGGAACAGGGTGCTAATAATTGTCGAGGGTACTAATGCCAACCTAGAACTGAGCATTAAATAGAGGCAAAAGGATACACATGACAACCTTTTAATGTATGTTCTGTAATCCATAGTCTGGAAGGGAAGGAAAAGAGAAAGAGAGAGAAAGGGAAAGAAATAAAGAACCTGCCATGGAGGTGGGCTGGGGAAGGGGGGAGGGAACCGGGATGTTGGTGGTGGGAGATGGGCACTGGTGGAGGGACGGGTGCTGGAACACTGTATGACCAAAACCCAAACATGAACTTTTTAATTGTATCTCTTTTTATTTGTATATCTCACGGTGGTATAATAAAATACTTAAAAAATGGAAAAT
>JAJIBD010027587.1:0-70528 GCA_021461705.1 Cryptotis parvus | reverse complement strand
AAATGGTAATACTCCCTAGAGCTCTATACAGATTCAATGCAGTCCCTATGAGGGATACCCATGACATTCTTCAAAGAAATTGACCAAACAATCCTGAAATTTGTATGGAACGATAAACCCCCAAGGATAGCTAAAGCAATCCTCGGGAAAAAGAAGATGGGAGGCATCACCTTTCCCAACTTCAAACTGTACTACAAGGCAGTAGTAATTAAAACAGCATGGTATTGGAATAAAAACAGACCCGTGGACCTATGGAATAGAATTGAGTATCCTGACACCCAACCTCAAACACATGATTATTTAATCTTTGATAAAGGTGCAACGAGTCTAAAATGGAGTAAGGGAAAGCCTCTTCAATAAGTGGTGTTGGGAAAACTGGGCAGCGACATGTAAAAAAATGAATTTGGACCTGTGTCTAACACCATGCACAAAAATCAGATCAAAGTGGATTAAAGATCTCAATATCAGACTTGAATCCATAAAGTACATTGAAGAAAATATAGGAAAAACCCTCCATGACATTGAAGCTAAAGGCATCTTCAAAGATGAAACATCTCTAACAAAGCAACTAGAAGAAAAGATAAATATATGGGACTACATGAAACTAAAAAGCTTCTGCACCTCAAAAGAAACAGTGACTAAGATACAAAAGCAGTCCACAGAATGGGAAAGAATATTCACCCAATACTCATCTGAT
Source organism: Cryptotis parvus (assembly GCA_021461705.1). Lineage (NCBI taxonomy): Eukaryota > Metazoa > Chordata > Mammalia > Eulipotyphla > Soricidae > Cryptotis > Cryptotis parvus. The sequence continues at coordinate 69,831 of JAJIBD010027587.1, read as the reverse complement.
AAGGGGTTAATATCCAGGATATATCAGGCACTGGTAGAACTTTACAAGAAGAAAACAAACAACCCCATCCAAAAATGGGGAGAAGAAATGAACAGAAACTTCAGCAAGGAAGAAATTCGAATGGCCAAAAAACATATGAAAAAATGCTCATCATCACTAATCATCAGAGAGATGCAAATCAAAACAACAATGAGATACCACTTTACACCACAGAGACTGGCACATATTCAAAAGAACAAGAACAACAAGTGCTGGCGTGGGTGTGGGGAAAAGGGACACTCATCCATTGTTGGTGGGAATGCCGGCTGGTACAGCCTTTCTGGAAAACAATATGGACATTCCTCCAAAGACTAGAAATTGAACTCCCATTTGACCCAGCCATACCACTCCTGGGAATCTACTCTGGGAAACCAAAAATACGCAGCGGAAACACCATCCCTACTTTTATGTTCATAGCAGCATTATTCACAATAGCCAGAATCTGGAAGCAACCCGAGTGCCCGAAAATAGATGACTGGATAAAAAAGCTTTGGTACATCTACACAATGGAATACTATGCAGCTGTTAGGAAAAATGAAGTTATAAAATTTGCCTACAAATGGATGGACATGGAGAAGATTATGTTGAGTGAAATTAGCCAGAAGGAGAGAGACAGTTACAGAATGACTGCATTTATCTGCATAACATAAATATATAGGTACATATTATGATACCAATATCCAAGGTCAAGTGAAACATGTATCAGGAGGTCTTGTCAAAGGTGGAAATTATCACAAACGTGTGGGAGTCAGAGGCTAGGTAAGACAGAAAATGGAACAGTGTGCTAACAATTGTTGAGGGTACTAATGCCAACCTAGAACTGAGCATTAAATAGAGGCAAAAGGATACACATGACAACCCTTTAATGTATGTTTTGTAATCCATAGTCTGGAGAGGAAGGAAAAAGAGAAAGATAGAGAAATGGAAAGAAATAAAAGAACCTGCCATGGAAGAGGGCTGGGGGAGGGGGAGGGAACTGGGGACGTTGGTGGTGGGAGATGGGCACTGGTGGCGGGATGGGTGCTGCTACACTGTATGACCAAAACCCAAATATGAACTTTTTAATTGTATATCTTTGTAATTGTAAAAATAAAAAAATTAAAAAAAAAAAAAAAAACCTGCAGACCGTTTTCCTTGATGAACATTGATAAACAAAGATTTTAAACAAAATCTTAGAAAATAGCATCCAACAATTATATCAAAAGGATCCTATATCATGATGAAGCAGGATTCTTTCCAGAGATGCAAGGACAGGCTTAAAATAGGCAAATAAATTAATGTAATGTACTATATCAATACAATGAAAACTAAAAATTATATCTAATATTATGATAAATAATCATACCTATTGAGAAAATTCAATACCATTCATCATAAAAACTGTCAACAAAATAGGGAAAAGAAGGAACATACCTCAAGAGAACAATGGCCATCAACAACAAGCACATAGCCAACACTATACTCCACAGTGAAAATCTTAAAACCTTCCTTCAGAGATCAGGCAGAAGGCCAGGATGTCAACTATAATGCTACATAGTGTTGGTAGTTCTCACCATAGCAATAAGACAAAAAAAAAAAAAGAAGAAAGAAATTAAATTTGCCATGTTGAAACAGTGTCACATCTCTAGTGGACGCTAGACCTGGGATGGTGCAGTGAGACCAGAATGGGGCAATGGCTGCACATCCAGCATGCAGTAACTTTAATCCCCACATCAGGGCCTTATATATGGTTTCAGACAAAGAAGCACACAAATAATTTTTATTGATTTGTTCTATAATAATTCCATTTGCCACTTCTCTAAGTTTTGACGGACATGTCTTCCCCCTGCTGTTTATTTAGAGAGCTTCAAAATGCTCGATTTTTTCTTTTCATCCTCAAGGTGCTAAGACGTCCTGAGTTCTTACATCAGAAGGAGAGAGAGGCCTGAGAGGTATAACAGAGGTGAAGGGTCTTGCTGAAAGGTTATCATGTATATCCCTTGGCCTACTCTCACTACTTAGTTCTAGCCTAGCATTTCACTACAACTTGGTTGGAAACAGGAGGATATCATGTTATAAGTCTGGGAGAAGGATAAATCCTGGAAGAACTCATTAACTTAAGGCATATATAGACAAAAGCACAAGAGGATAGATACACAGAGCGATGACAAAAAATTGGCATTGGATTACAAAACTCAGATTACTCAGCACTAGGTAGAGATGGTGGAGGGCGCAATGAAGTGGACTAGAAGTAATACACAGAGTTGTGCTGTGGGTCTTAGGCACTTTGGTGGGGATGAGGTATGGTAAAGCTATAAAACTATAAATGTTAACCATTGTAACCATGTTATGTAAGCTAATTCCATATTGAGTCACTTACAAAGCTGTTCTTACTGAGTTTCAGTTATACAATGTTTCAATACCCATCCCTGCACCAGTGCACATTTCCCATCACCAGTGTCCCCACTTCTTTGTCCCTCCCTTACTGCCTGCCTCTACAGAGGCACTTCTCTCTCTTTATTTCTCTCTTTCTCTTTCTCTCTGTCTTATTTTCCATTGAGGCAATGTGTTTGCAACACTGTTACTGAAAGGTTATCATGTATCCCTTTACCTACCTTCAGCACTCAGTTCTTGTTCAGAGTGATCATTTTCAGCTATCATTGTCACAGTGGGGTCCCTTCTCTGTCCTAACTGTACTCCTCCTCCCCTTTTGCAACAAGTTTCCTACCATGGACCAGTCCTCCTGGCCCTTGTTTCTACCCTCTTTGGGTACTATTCACATACTATGGTGTTTCTTTTTTTTTTTTTATATATCTTGCAGATGAGTGCAATCATTCTATGATAAAAATTCTGCGATAGGCAAGATTTTGGTTTTTACTTGCAATGCAAAAATACAACCTCATCATACATGGGAAATCTCTGTTGCTGAGCTGCTTACCCTTCTAGAATGTAAAATTTTAATATTTTTTTTTAAAACACAAACTGTCCCAGAATTTTATTTTATTTTATTTTATTTTTTTGCTTTTTTGGGTCACACGTGGCGATGCTCAGGGGTTACTCCTGGCTCTTTGCTCAGGAATTACTCCTGGCGGTGCTCGGGGACCATATGGGATGCCGGGGATTGAACCCAGGCCGCCCTAGGCCATCCGCGTGCAAGGCAAATGCCCTACTTGCTGGGCTATCCCCCGACCCCCTAGAATGTAAAATTTTAACAGTTTCCTCTAATATTCCTTATCATACTGACACTTACATTCATTCTAAAAGACTGCCCTTTTCTTACACATTTCTGTAAGATTGCATAGTATTAAGAAAATGTTAGCTAAAGATTTTATTTTTTCATTCCTTTTTAAATTAATTGCCCCACCCTCTTGCCACCACAAATGCAAGCTGTGGGTAAATGCTAGGAAAAGTTTATAAATGAATGCTTTCTGGGTTATATCCCCGAACACATAAATCAGTGTGTCTGAGGGCCAGACCAGCTGAGTATTTTCAAAAAATTCTCCAGGGAATTCTAAGGAGTAGTCACATTTGAGAATGACAGGACTGACTGAACTTCTTATAATCAGGATAATTTTCATGCAAGGAATAAAAATTGAAAAAATATGTCATCACGTTATTTGAATTTTCACAGACAAACGTGAACAGAAATGACAGAAGCTAGGACAGAAGATCTGGATAGGCAGCCTGAGTTTACGGAAAGTCTTTCTTCTGCCAGGAAAGAAAATGATTGTTTGGATTGCAAGGAATGAAGGTGAAGGGAAGAACCAGAAAGGGAAAGTGGAGCCTTATTTATTTCAGGGTGCTGAAGTCACTCTTAGACAGGAGGGGAAGACCAGAGGGCACACTGGGGAGGGTGACCCTTTCACAGACAGACACACAGTGCTGGCCACGAAACCTGAGACAGCAGCATGCAAAACACAGACTCATGCCTTCAGCCACTCAAAATATTGTTGACAATTTAAAGTAATTTATTGTTTTAAATGTCTTTCTGTGCTGAGGGTTGACTAGAATGATATAGGAGACCAGTAAGATTCACAGGGGTGTTGCCTTCTACCTGTTCATTTAAAGAAGACTGATTTCCACAGGAATAGAAGGATGAGTGATTTTTTTTAAATGAGAAGAGGATAGTATGTTAAGTAAATTTGGTAACCCCAGATTTAGAGCCTTGCCTCTAATTCTGTAATCAATTCAACAAACTCCTTTTTCATTTAAATGGACTTGCTCTTCTTTTGGTGGCTTGTGACTCAAAAGTTCTAGTGGACACAATGATGAAGGCGGCATATCGCTGTGAATAATTCAGAAGTCTTCAACCATGAAGGGATTCTATTTCTTTTGCTAAGGAAACTGACCAAATGAATCTGGCCAAAACAAATAATTATTGAAGGTTAATTATAGGATCTTGCACAGCAAATAGAAGTAGGAGCAAAAAACATATTAGCAAGCAGATTGAAAATGCTGGATTACATAAATATTTTGACAGATCTATTTGTTCTGTAATAACTTGTACTTTCCTTTGGAACCAAGTAATCTTTGCTGTAGCTTGAAGTGGAGAGCCATGTCTGGACTCAGGCAGACTTCACATTGACAGGAAGAGCTGTTCATGCAGACCCGAGGCAGTATTTCTCTGGTCTGCATGAGAGTTCCTACACTCCCACCTTCAGACTCCCTCTTAGGTTCTGGCCCCTTTTCCAAAGTTTCTCTTTGCCATCTTTATGGATGGATTCAGTTGGTTTGAGGAGGCAACAAAGCTATCCATTTACAATTTTAATAGTTGAAAGTAAATGTTTTTACAATAAGCAAAATGATGGGTTTGGAACTATTCAATCTATTTCACTCCTTCATACATAGTAAAATTTTCAAAGACCGTGGCACCAAGGTGGTTTCAGTTGATTGCATTTTGACAAGAATCTCTCCCATTTGGACGGATTGTGATGTGAGTCATCTCTGTTATATTCCTGTTGCCACTGCTTTGATTTTATAATGTGACTTTTTATTACAAATCTTGTTTCTTTTTTGGGTGGGTGGGGGTGGGGAGGGGAAGGCAGGTATACCTGGAAAAGCTCAGGAGTTATTCCTGGCTCTGCACTCAGGGATTAGTTTTGGTGGTGTTTGGGGATCTGGGTGATCATATAGGATGCTGGGGAACAAACCTGGGCAAGTCAAGCACCCACATACTCTGGCCCACAAACTTTATTTCTTGCCATTGTCCCTTAGCTTCTAAAAAGCCAGAGATTGGCACAAATAAATGGCCTCTTTTTGTAGCTTCTTTTCCACCCAGTGCTCCAAATTATCAAGTCATATTTGTAATCAGCTGGTCCTGAGAGTTGTGTTAGTCAATACAGCAGTAACAGAACACGTGCTTTGGCAGGATAATTGACTTAGACCTGCAGTTCACAGACATATCTCAAAATGCTGTGTTTAGAGTAATTATAATTTGGACCGAGATAATAGCCCAAAGGACTGGAATACTTGCTTTGTGCATGGAAGCCCCAGGATTGATCCTTGACATAGCAAGATCCTTCAGCACTGTGCCAACCATGGCTCCCAAGAACCACTGCCGCATCATCAGGTATTCTCCCCAATGTAAAGAAATTAAATCATTGGAATTCAAAGATCTTTAGCAGAATGTATGCTCTTCTTATTTCACTGTCTTCTCACATGTCACTTCTCACATGTCTCCTTTGCTCCCAACTCTCCATTTACTCATTTATATTATTTGATAGACTCTAAAGACATTTGAACTTGGGGCTCCAGTTGTGTTTTAAGCCTTGTTACTAATATTGTCAAATAATTTACATATTTTTCCTGTAGAGTTCTGTATTTTTCTTTTTAGTAAGTTTGCTTTTGTTTTGGGGCCACAGCTATATGTGGAATAATGTGTGAGTGAGATGCTCACACATTATTCCTGACTGCATGCAGGAATTACTTCTGATGGTGCTCAGGGGACCCTATGGGACTCCTAGGATGGAATCTGGCTCAGTCACACTCAAGGCAACCTGTTGCATTAACACTCTGGGTCCAGAACTACATATTTTTTCTATTCTTTGCATTTAAAAAACTCTTTGACTCAACCAAAACTAACCAGCAGACCACTACAAAGTTATAGGTAAGGTCTTTACTATACGTTTTTGTTGTTGTTTTGAGGTGTACCCTCTTGTGCTGTTGTATTTCTGGTGCAGTACTCAAGAGTCTCTCTGGGTGGTATTCAGGAATGGAAGGTGGGGGGTCCTTCAGAACAGTCACTCCAGCTCTTGGAGACGTTATCTTGGCCTTAACTGTTCATCTTAAACTCGAGGCTGCCATGTGAACAATTCTATGCAAAAGTCAACATCTGATTTTCAAGCTTTGAAGTCCTACTTCAGCCACATGATGAGTTCTCTGAGAATTTGGCAAATATTTCCTTCTTCAACTATACTCTAGTTTCATGAGAAGGTAAACAGCTTGACTGAAAATTAATTTGTAAAGTGCTTGTCTATTGATCTTACCATTAAACAGAAAGAGTATTGATCTAGGTATCTCTCTGGGTAAAGTACAAAGATTTTAAGCTGTGATTTTTTTCCAGCCACTATAGGCCAGAGTGATAGTCTAGCGGGTAAGGCATTTGCCTCGCATGCTGCCGGACCTGGGTTCGATCTCCCGCATCCTATATGGTCTCAGGATGATTCCTGAGTGCAGAACCAAGAGTAACTCCGGAGCATTGCTGGCTGTGACCCAAAAAGAAAAAAAAGACTAGCCAACTAGCCAGGCTTCTGCATAGTTGACCATCTATCAGAGCTCATTGTAACAAAGTGTATTTATACATAAGAACATTTATATATAAGAGTTGCTGCTAGACATGTGCTCATGAAAAGGATGAGCAGATGCAAAGGACACACAGAGACTTATCGTGGCCTGATTGCCTCCTTGGATAGATGATTTCTTTCTATTCCAAACTCACCATGAGGCTCAGGCTACTTAGGAGATAAGAAAAAAAAAAACAAATTATAAAGAAAGATAGAGGACAAATAAGGCAGATGGCTTGAAAAAAAAAAACAACGCATTTTCAGGTGATTCAGAACCTTGGAATTATTTTTAAGGAAGTTAAAATTGACATAAAGAAGTAGATAAAGAAGAACGAAAAAAAACCAGAAAAACTAACTGGATAGTATGTTATCTTAATACTCCAGGACTCAATATAGCTGAGTTGCCTATTGATAAAGAATAGACTTTCCTAATTTTTAAAGATAAGGCAGTATCCCATGTTTATTTGTTTAAATGTAAATTATGTTCAATAGCTTACATTTACACATCTTCTCAAAGACTATATGTTTATATAATTAGTACATTTTATTATTATATGTTATATAGTATATATTTCATTTCCTTCCTCTGTGGGAAGCACAGGTAGGGAACCGCTGTAGACTTCAACAGAAGGCAAAACTTCCTTGAGCCTCCCTTTAGGTCCTATACAGCAGAACATGGTTTACACATTGGTCTTAGAAATAAGGAAATTACTTTCCACATAAATGTAAAATTTTCTTGCTTTACACATAGTTCTGTATGTCACAGAGCTGCTCATAGGGCACTTAGCTGCAGCACACCATCCACACGGTTCCCACATTGTCTTCCCATAGCCAAACACACTATGCAGCAGCATTTCCTCTGAAATGGCTCTAGCACATTTTTTGGGGTTTGTTTTTGAACTATACCTGGTTGTGTTCAGGGATTACTCCTGGCTTTGTGCTCAGAGATCACTTATCCCTGGGCAGGGGTTAGGGGACCATTTGTGGTGCCAGGAACTAAAGCCTGGTCATCTATGTGCACGGCTAGCACCTTACTTGCTGTTGTATTTCTCTGGCCACACTGTGCATTTAAAAAATAGAGACTAATAACTAAATGGCGGACACATAATACTACACTTTTCATTTCATTGATTTGTATTTCTCAGTTATAGGGGTGAGGAGGAGGGGTCAGATGGACTTGCTTTGTCTTTGAGGAATGCAGCCTGTACCTGACCTGCTACTAAGGTGGCCTTGTCATTCATTCTCCCAGTTTCATTAGTGGCACTTGCTGGGTTATATATTAACTCATGTTGCTCTACTTGCAGGGAACATGATCCATGAACTGACTACTCCAGTAGTTTTCTGGTTGATTTCCTGATTTCCTGTCCCTCCCTGTGTGACACCCCCTGATCTCGGTGCCTACATAGAAAGGCACAGAACTGCTCACAAGTACTTTGTTGCAGTCCCTGCCTTCTTAAGTACCTGCACAACCAGGGACTTGAAGGGCTCAGCAGTTCCATTTTCTTTTTCTAATCATTCTGTCCCTGTAAGCTTCAACCCCACAAAACCGCTCTTTGATCCCACCCTGGGCCCTGGGGCTTTCACCGCTGCAATTTGTCTTGAGTAGTGTTTCTTAACAGATTTGGGCAAGCTCCTGAGTGGGTTCTCGGGATGCTTACTACAGTTAACTCAGCCCCTGATATGCCTAGTTGCAGCTTCCCTTTATTTCACAGCCTGCGTAGGTGTGCTCGTGTGTTTGGATCTGCTCTCTAGCCTCATGATGGGTGAAGTCTGAGCCCCATAGCAGCTTCATGCTTGGTCTTCACTCTTGTCTTGTTCCCCCACTTTTTACTGGTCATGCCCTTTCTAGTCTGTCCTTGGGGCTCTGTGGTCTGTCTCATACTGCTGGTGTGTGATGGTCTTTGTACTGTTAACTTTTCCTTTATTTTTGGATCATGTTGATGTGTTTGAGAACCCCTGATTTTTCTGCTGTCTACTTGTTGTCTCCTCTGGGTATCACTGTATCACTCTCTTCCTGTTCATCATCGATTTGCTCTAGCGGGCACCAGTAACATCTCCATATGTCCTGTCTCATGTTAGTAGAGCCCAAGGTCACCTGCTTGCTCCAGGGACATAAAGAGCTTGTTGCTGGTATTAGGCATAACAAATATAACACGAGTAGCTTGCCCGGCTCTGCTGTGAGGGTAGCATATTCTTGTAGTCATCTGTAAATCCAGTATTTATTGATGAACCGCACAGCAGAAATTGGCTGCGCGAGGCGGGCTGTGATAGGCTGGTCTGCTGGGTGGAGTTCTGACGAAGGGGAAGTCCGGATGTGGAAAATGGAAGCCTTCATGGAGTGGGGGTCGTCTGGCTTAGTTGCAAGGCTCTGATGGGGTGGCGGGTCAGGGCTAGAACAGGTCATCCCTCACGGGTGCCTCATGAGTGACTGGGCATAGGGAGAACCAGTAGCAGCTCTGCCCCATGTCTGAGTCTCTGGATCAGCATACCTGGGCCAGATTTAAAAAGACTGCTGCAGGGTGGATCTCAATGAGCCGGGCTGCTATATGGATAATGGAGGCCGCTAGGAGTGGGGTGGGGGCGCGGTTGTCTGGCTTGTTGCGAGGCTCTGCTGGGGTGGCAGGCCTACGCAGCTTCTGTGGCCGGTGCCTCCAGCTGGCTGGGCTCTGCTGACTCTTGTATCACTTGTTTCCTTCACGAAGCAGAAGATCCAGGAAGGAAAATGAAAGCTTTGGGTGAGAAGTCAAATTTGAAGCTACCTGTTGCACGCCACTTTTCATATAATATTTATATATCCTCTTAGCTATTTCTATTTTATGTTCTACTGGCCACACCATATTCAGTTAAAATTTTAAATAACCATTTTATTTTTTTCCCTTAATTTTTATTATACCACCGTGAGATATACAATTACAAGGATGTTCTGTCATACAGTGTTCCAACACCCATCCCCTCCACCAGTGCCCCATTCACACCACCAATGTCCAGACCCTCCCTCCCACCCAACCCCAGCCTGCCCCATAGCAAGCACCTTTTATTTCTTTTTCTCTCTCTGTCTCTGTATTTCTCTCTCTTCTCTTACAGTTTGTGTCTTGCCCTACAGATATTAATGGTTTATGATGTCTCTATGTGTATATTCAATAGTGAGTTCTAGTGTGACATTATAATTCCCCATTCCCCATTAACCTCCCCAGTTTGTTGCAACCAGAATGATCATTACAGTTTATAAATAAAAGATCCTGGGAAGAATCTGGTCATAACTTCCATTATTGTCTTAGTCAGTTGCGCTGCCGCAGTTGTGGCTCTGGAGTTTTTCTCGTCTGGTGTTGTTGGCTGTGGAGTTTGGGATTCCACAGCCACTTCCGCTGGCATGGAAGTGGAGGAATGGGAGGAGGAACCTAAATTCCGCCCCAAGTTTGGCCATCCCTACCCACCCCCTGCATTTGTGTGTGAACCCTAGGGGCCATGTTGGACTCAGCCAGGGGATGAGTCATTTACCATCCTCCGAAACTCCATGGGCTCCTCCACATGGAGCCGAGCACAGCTGTGGATCTGGAGTGTCTCTCATCCAGTGTTGCTGGCTGTGGAGGCTGGGAGCCTGCCAAAATAATGAACAAGATTACCTGCTACTGCTATCCTTCTCCTCCTCCACCACAACATATTTTATTATTTAAATTATTTTCACTTCACTTCACTTGTCTTCCTGTTCATCATTGATTTGCTTGAGCAGGCACCAGTAACATCTCCGTATGTCCTGTCTCATGGTAGTAGAGCCCAAGGGCATCTGCTTGCTCCAGGAACATAAAGAGCCCCAAACCATTCCATCAGGTCATGGGAATGAGGTCTATAATTATTACTGGTATTTGGCATATCAAATATGACATGGGTAGCTTGCCAGGCTCTGCCATGCAGGTGGCATACTCTTGTAGTCACCTCTGATCTTCAGCATTTATTGATGAACCACTCTGCCGCAAGTGGCCACGCTAGCTGGGCTGTGATCAGCTCTACTGCTGGGTGGAGTTCTGATGAGAGGAATATAGGGGCTGAAAACATAGTGCCGCTGGTAAGGATACATTGCCTTGCATGTGGTTGATCTGGGTTCGGTTTCTGGCACCCCATATAGTCACTGGACTGCCAGGAGTAATTCTCATCTGTAGAGTCAGGAATAACTCCTGAACACCATTGAATATGGCCTAAAATACAAACCAAAACAAGTATAATCTCAGGGCCAGTATGTAGAGTACATGCCTCACATATGTGAAATCCTGTGTTGGATCCTGCCCTGGCTAAGAAAAAGTATAAGCCTGCCCCTTTCCTAGAAATTTCCTTTGTCTTCTTTTCCTTCTAACAATCAGTTCCTCTACAACTGTTTCCCATGACTTTATTGTATTGTATTTAGTGATGTACTTCTGTGTTGTGACTAGCTTATGACTTGTTTGGTGAGAGTGGGTGAATGTGCATATACATGCCACAATTAATGTGCATATGATTGAGAGAAGGAAAAAAAATCAGAGGAAAGGAAAATAATATGAAACCCAGAGAAATGGGCACCATTTCTCAAGTGAAGCCCCAGGGAGGCACACTCCATGTCCATGCTAGATTTATCTATTGATGTCTGGAGCTTGACACTTCCTCTTATAACAGTAAGAAAAGGATGCTAGATCACAGTGAGAAAAGTTAAAACTTGGAGATTCCTCCCTTTTTATCAAAGCCTCCTGTAAGCAGGGCCCAATTTATTGTTTATTGTTTAAACAATAAGAAGGGAGTTTATTGTTCCCTTCTTCCAGAGGGATGGCCCAAGGCAGAGATTTAGTAATTGTTTGCAAAATGTATGACTCTCAAGACCCTTGTCGTTTGTTTGACAGCACCTGAGACAATTTCCCAACTACTCCTAGTTGTCCATGAATGATTCTATGCCTTTTCCTGCAAGAACAGGACTGCATAGGTCTGCGTTGAGCAGAGCTACATGTAATTCTGTGCCTTTAAAAATAAATAAATTTATTTCAAGTCTTGAATGAATTTCATCTCTCAAGAGATTAGATCAATTTTCATTTTGGAGTTGGGCCAACTCCAAAAATCCTGATATTAAAGCCTTAGGCTTTAATGTCATTTACATCATACATCTGCTCTTACAATTTTTGTGTATGGGCAAGTAAAAGTTAAGCTTGTATTTATTCACTGTTTGCTGAGCACCAGTAAATAGTTTGGGGGATATGGACTGGAGCAGCTTAAAGTAGGTATACTAAGATTCCTAAAAGCTGAAATCCCCCAAATGAAGACTCAAGCTTCAAATTCTCCTTATGATGTCCCCTGACCACTGCCTCAAAGTTTGGGAGGGATTTATTGCTCAGATTTATTAAACTCACAAACTCCCAAGTATCTACATGAGAAGTAAAATATTTTTCAATTCAGGGGAGTATTGTTGATTTTTTTTCTGTGTTAGAGCTTAAGTCAAACTTTTAACCACTATATTTATTGACAATAACAAAAACAGACATTTCTAATCACAATTATTTTTTTATTGTTTTATTTTTTGGTTTTATAGCGAGCAGATGCCCTTGGGCTACGCTAGCTTGCGACAGGATGTATGGCAATGTTACTGGTGCCCACTCAAGCAAATTGATGAACAACAGAAAGACAAGTGAAGTGATTTACAATACTTTGGAATTTCTGGAGTTTAATTTCAAAACACCTGTGTAATTATTACCATTTTCACCACCAAAAGACCCCTCTCTTCATTTCTCCTATTCGAATCCTCTGCCTTCCCCTTTGGTAACCACTATAATTTTCAAGAAGATTTGGTAACTACTATAATTTTCAAGAAGCTATTTTTGGTGTTTTCTGCATGTTAGGACTATTTTACATACCTCATCAAACTAGACAGCAACTGCCTTCTCTTCACTTAGCATTGTTGACTCAAGATCTATGCATTTTGCTTTATTTTGCTTTTTTTGGGTCACACCAGGCGATGCTCAGGGGTTACTCCTGGCTCTGAACTCAGGAATTACTTCTGGCGGTGCTCAGGGGACCATATGGGATGCCGGGGATCAAACCCAGGTTGGCTGTGTGCAAGGCAAATGCCCTACCCGCTGGACTATCGCTCTGGCCCCAAGATCTATGCATTTTGGGGGCTCGAGCAGCAGTACAGCAGATAGGGAGTTTGTCTTCCATGTGGCAGACTCGGGTTTTAACACCTCATGTGGTCTCTGGGACCCAGACATGAATGAGCCCTGAAAACAGAGCAAGGGCTAAGCTACGAGCACTATGGGTGTGCTAAAAAAAAATAAAAACACACCAATAATAACAGCAACAAAAAACTCAAAATAAAAGCAAATAGACAAAAATATGGAGAAATCTTTGTCCATTTTGTTCCCAAAGTCAAGATTTTGTCCTTTTTTTCAAATGGCAAAGTAGTATGCCCTAGAATATATGTACACCATTCTTTTTTTCCCTGCTTTCTGTCAACATTTAGGTTAATTCTAAAAAATCTCAGGCATTTTAACAACAACAACAACAACAAATGGCAACTAAACAAAACAAAGCAAAACAAAATCCAGGAGTTTCAACATGGTTAATTTTTTTCATGAAGAAACTAATCAGACTGGCATTAAGAAAGAACAATGCCATTATTTGAAACATATGCATAACAAGATTAAAAAAATAAGTTCTAAGAAATAAAGAACCTGCCATGGAGCAGGGCTGGGGGAGGGGGAGGGAACCGGGACATTGGTGGTGGGAGATGGGCACTGGTGGTGGGATGGGTGCTGGAACACTGTATGACCAAAACCCAAATATGAACTTTTTAATTATATATCTTTGTAATTGTAAAAATAAAAAATGAAAAAAATAAGTTCTAAAAAGAATATTAATTGATTCAGAAATGATCACAATATATCTAAAACTGTATTTTTTCATCAGGTATTATATACATTTAGAAATTCAGAAATGAACTCTGAAGTTTTTCCCCTTCTGCCAAGAAAAGATTAAGAGATTTTTGTTTCTGGTCAAGGATGATTTATAACTTGTTGAAAACAATAAAAATAAATTAGGAAACTATATATGAGAAATGGAATTCAGTAACTATGGCACCAGGTAATGGAGGAGAGAAATGGAAAATAGAGAGTCCTCTGATCCTTTTATTGTGTGTGAAAAAAGTTCTGGATGGTAGTGCAAGAAGGAAAAATAAAAAACTCAGGCAGAATTTAGTAATATCTTTGAGTTGAGGAGAAAGATTTCAAACTCAAGAAACCCCTGGTTGCTTTATTTATAAGGCAGAGCACAAGGAGAGAGCTTGTATCAGTATGATTTTGAAAAAAACTTTATTTAAACACTGATTTATAAAGCTGTTCACAGTACAGTTGTCTCAGCTAATTAATATTCCAATACCAGTCTAACCACCAAAGTACCCTACTCTCCATCACTGTGCCTAGTTTCCCACTCATCCCCCAAGACTGCTCCCTTAGTAGGCACTAATAGATTTAATTTATATTGCTTATAACAGCATATATCTCCTAATGTTGCTAAAATCATGACTGAGGATTTACTGAGCTTTTATATGCTGGTGTCCCTCTAATTTTTTGAGATCTTTAGTTTAAGTGCATATGTTTGAGGAAACAAAGACCAGGGTAAAGAAAAAAATTTAGCAGAAACCTTGCTAAATGTTCACACAAAATTAATTCATGTATGTTTCTAATAGTCAGTACAAAGAATCATCTAAAAAAGATGGGACTCAGACACATCCAGACAGGCTGCAACCATCGGGGCTTGGAGACCCAGGAAGGGAACCGGTATTCACAGCCCAGGCCACTGTCTTCCAGGAACACCTGAGAGCCAGTTCGACCAGGGAACCGCAGCTATGCTTTTTACTCTGTGGCTGAGCATGTCTTCACCACTCCACAATTCAGAGTAAATGAACAAAAATATTCTTAGGGCTTTCTGGGCAGTGCAAACAACAGCAAGCATAAAGCCCCCATGCTTATCTCCAGGTGTCCTGGTAAAGCGATTCAGCAAGAGAGGACATCTACATTATTAGAGGTAGAACTATAGTAGGGGATGTCTTCTGACTACCACAGAATCATGGGGATTTTTCTCTCTCTCTCTCTTCTGTATTTCTCTCTCTCTTCTATTATACTTTGTGGCTTGTCCTATGGATACTAACAATGTATGATGTCTCTATCTGAATATTTATTAGTGAGTTCTAGTGTGACATCACAATTCCCCATTCCTCATAACCTCTCCAGTTTGTTGCAAATATAATGATCACTGAAGTGTACAAATGAGAAAGATCCTGAAAGGACCTGGTGCTAAAATACGTTGAGTCTAAGACTAACGCTTGGCTGCAGACGGGCGCACACCTGCACAGCCATGGATCTGGAATGGCTGTCTTCCAGCGGTTGGCTGTGGTGGCTGGAGCTCAGAGTCACACCCACTGACCCGGAGTCTGGGAAATGGGTGGAGGCCCCCAATCCTTGCTTCAAGTCCAACAGGCATGGCTGCCTAAATGCTGAGCAAGTCCTATGAGCTATGTAGGACACGGTCAGACACTTGCTGAGCCTTTTGTTTTTCCTCTAGGAACTCCAGAGGGCCGCAACCATGAGACCGAGCTGTGCAGCCGTGGATCTAGAATGGCTGTCAGAAGATATATTTCTTAACCAATTCTATAAGGTCAGTATTGATATGCTACCAAAACCAGACAAATTACAATTATCCACATAGGAAATTTTATTATAGCTGCAGAAAAATACAGAAACTTTGTGAGTTTATTAATGTTACACTATACAAAATCAACATGAAGAATCTAATAATAATCACTTGATCACTTGATCACTTGAATCCCATTATTCATCAATTTGCTTGAGCGGGCGCCAGTAACATTTCCATTAGACCCTATCACGTGCCAATGTAGCCCAATGGCATCTGGTTGATTGAGGAATATGAAGAGCCTCAAACGTTCCTTCAGGGTCTTTACAAGGAAGTCTGACCATCTTGTAGGTGGGCGGCCACATGATCTTTTGACATCCCGTGGGATCCAGTCGGTTCCCACGGCTGTAACGGCTCTAGTTCAGCGGTTGTCTCCAAATCGCATTACATGTCCAGCCCATCTGATTTTCGATGCCTTGGCAAAGGAGACACTGTCCCTGATTCTGGAATAGCGACGGAGGTCGGAGCTACGGATTCCTTCTCTCACTTGAGTGAGGTGTGATATTCCAAGCATAGCTTTTCGATTCCTCTCTGGGAGACCCGAATAGCATTCTCATCCTGCTTTCCTAGGGCCCAGGTCTCTGAGGCGTATGTTAATGCAGGGAGAACAGTGGAGTCAAAGAGATGTGCCTGGAGCCTGAGGTTCTTTGTCCTTTTAGATATTTCTTTAATGCCTTTGAAGGCATTCCATGCCGCTCTCTTCCTCCTGCGCAGCTCAGGTTTTAGGTCGTTCATCATGTTGACTTCTCGACCTAGGTGCACATAACTTCTGTATTCAGAGATGTCTGTTCCATTGAGAGTTAATGGGGCCTCTGGAACTAGTTCATTTTTCATAAACATAGTTTTCTTTAGATTCAGCTGTAGACCTATCTTTCCACATTCTTAGTCAAAGTCAGCCAGCATTTGTGCCGCTTGGCTAATGTTTGGTGTTATTAGAACGATGTCATCAGCGGAGGTGGTGTAGTTGCCAACCATCTATCTTCACTCCCATTCCTTCCCATTCTAATTGTCGCATCACAAATTAATTTTATTTAACACAATCTAGCATAATAACCTAAAACATGCAAAACTTAAGAGTAAATCTAAGAAAAAATATAATTTATAAACTATAAGCCATAGTGAACAAGGCTCCTCATGATGGCTCCATGGGAAGCTCCCAATTCTTTCCCTGGCACTGACCTGCATGCCTGTTTGTGATCTCAAGGCCCTATAGTTTAAGATCTTGGCATCACAAGAACCCTGTGTATCACAAAAAGTGCTTTTGTGTGTATGTGAGCACCATAATCAGGTGCTGATTAAGCCCAACTGAACAACAAGCATAGCAAAAAGACAGTAAAGGGGAAGGTGAAATTTTTTTTTAATATTGTGAAATTACATAAAACAAATAAAAATATATAAATTCATTGAATTGGAAAATTCAAATTGTTAAAATGTTAATAATTCCAAATTGATCTATAGAAATATAACCCTTAACAAAATTCCTCATTAGAGGTTGATAAACTAATTCTAAAATTCATACAGCAATACAGAGGCTATAAAATATTCTTTTAATATTATTTCATTTTACATTGACATCAATTTTATATTCCTTCAGATGGGAGCATAAGTAACCATTATTTAAAATAATTGAGCAATTTTCCATAAGTTAAACCTTTGTATACTGATATGATCTTGCCACTGAAGTCTGTTATTATAATCATGTTTATATAGCTGTTGTAGTAACTATTTCTAATGGCTCCTAACAGCAAGTATTCAAAATATTGATCAGTAGATGACTAGGTCAATCTATGTTGCATTCATGCAATAAGATACTAGTAATAATGATAAAAGACTAAGCTGTGATTCACATTGTAGAATAAATGAATCTTAAGATTATGTTGTATGAAAGAAGCCAAAAATTATTGCATGTAGATATGATTCTAATTCAAAGTGACAGAAAACCAACAGCCCAGTGGGAACTAACAAGAATATTGAGGGGTAGGAAGAATGAGAAAGGGAAACAGGAATACAAGGAACTTTTATATGTTTTTTTCTTCATGTAGGGATAATTTATAAAAGTAAACTATGTCAAAGTTCTCAAATTTTATACAGTGAAAATGTTGTTTGACATTGATATTTAGATGAAATAGTTGAGGTAAAATACTGTGCCCTAGATCTTTTCTCAAGCTGAATTTAAAGAAGAAAATGATATTTTTATTAACTAGAGACATTATCAATAAAGCCATATAAATATTAAAATATCTTAATCATTACAAGCAGTAAAACAACAAAATATTGGAATCTGTTGAAAGAAACTTGTCAAAAATAGTTTTTAGTTTTGTTTGTGTTGTCCTGATTTGAAGGCCACACCCAATGATTCTCAGAGATTACAGAGCCAGGAGGCTCTGTGCTCAAGGATGACACCTGGCAGGGCTCAGGGCCTTATGTGATGCTTGGATAGAAATGGGGCAGCTATGTGCAAGGCAAGCACTGTAACTATATTAACCACTCTTCTATCCCTCTGGCATAGAAAATAAACTTTAAAACTTTTAATCTCACAGTAAACTTATCAACCCATTTCTACAGAGATTGTGAAGCTCCTGAAGTGAAATGTCCAAATTCAACAACACCGACAAGCCAGTAGGAACACAGCAAATTATATGGGAAAAGTAACATAGAAATCAACTAAGCTCAGTTAACAAAAACAGTAACAATAACGCAGAAGACTCAGCTAGCAATGCAAGCTTTTTTTTGGGGGTCACACCTGGCGATGCTCAGGGGTTACTCCTGGCTCTGCACTCAGGAATTACTCCTGTAGGGCTCAGGGGACCATATGGGATGCCGGGGATTGAATCCGGTTGGCTGCATGCAAGGCAAATGCCCTACCTGCTGGACTATTGCTCCGGCCCCAGCAATGCAAGATTAATAAACTCTCAGAATAGGACTTAATGATTTCATGATGAGATAACACAATTTTCACAAATTTTCTTTTACTAAAGCATTTTTAATAATTCCATTAGCCATTTATTGTAACTAGCAATAAAAATAAATTATGTTGTGCCCAGATAGGCTTGGGGTAGTTGAGAAAATGGGGATAATGGTAGATGGATGGTCACACAAATGGTGGGATTGGTGTTAGAATATTAGATGCCAGTAAAACTATACCATGAACAACTTTGCAAACCAGTATTAAATAAAGAAAAAATGTAAATGTTGGTTAAATTGTGCTGGAGCAATAGCACAGTGAGTTTGGCATTTACCTTGTAAATGGACAACCTGGGTTCCATCCCTGGCACCCCATGTGGTCCCCTGAGCCCACCAGGAGTGATTTCTGATGTAGCCTCTGAACACTGCCAGGTGTGACCTCAAAACCAAAAACAATTGGTTACATTTTTTCAAAAATTATCAAAGAACCTAAAAATTTTGAAAAGTCATTGGCCATGTAGTCATGATAATAAGCAATAATAAAATAGAGTTGCTTGTCTCTTTGCTGGGGAGGTTGGGGAGAGACAAGGATCAGTGTTTGGGAGCTACTCCTGGAGGTGTAAGGGAGACTATGAGGTACCAAGGCCATGTCCTATAGTGTTCAGAGTCTACAATTGACTCTGTGTTGGGAAAGGGGGTCAATATGCAGTACCAGGGGTTAAACCAGGGGTTAAACTCCTGCATACTGAGTCAGCCCACTGAGCTATTTCTCTGGCCCAAATTTCCTTGGGATATTAAATTAAAATATCATAAAGTATTTTAAAAAGTTTAATTTTAGCAGAATCTGGACTTCAAGGAATGAATTTCTAGTTTTTAAAAAAAGTACATGGGGAAGCTGGAACTCAGCTCGCCCCTGGCCCAGCTGACCATGGGGCCCCGGGAGGACAGATGGGTTTTGAGAGTGGGCCCATCACCTCTGGGGGTCCCGAAAGCAGCCGGATGAGAGCCCCCCACCACACTAGCCACCACCTTCGCTGTCCGGACGCTGGGATACTACCTCACGACCAGATTAACAGAGCAAAACCAGTCCGAGCCCAGGTCGTGCGGCCGCCATTAAAATAGTGGAAACAGTAATGTCCTTTAATGCACTGCATTCCACGATGTGCAGGAAAATTTGGCGGGAGGGAGAGATAGAGAGGAGAGAAATGACATACAGAACCTGCCAAGTAGTTGAGGTGTGGGAGGGGGAGAGAGGTGGGGACATTGGTGATGGGAGATGGGTTTGGGTGGAGGGATGGGTGTTGGAACACTGTAGAACCAAAACTCTATCATGAGCATCTTGCAATTGTATGTCTAAAATGGTGTAATAAAATTTGGGGGGAAAAAATAAAAATAAAAATAAATTAAAAAAATTTTAAAAAAGTACAAACTCCTGATGGAGTTGGCAGTCAAAATATTTTGCCAATAACTGAATATAAATATGATCATTGTATGTTGACTTTGGTGTTTGTATCTTTTTCATACAATTTTCAATTTATATTCTGTGAAAAAGATAACTTTGCTCATGTGAATGGAATCACCAGACTATTACAATGTCTGGTACTTAATAAATCTCAGTTATTATGTTGTGAATAAATTAAAGGATCTTAATGACTGAGAAATTGACCTAGATACTTCCCTTATTATCACTTATCTTTGCTAATTTGATTATGAAACATACTAATTTACTTTTTTTCCTCTCTTCCACAGTAGATTCCCTTGTTATCCTTAAAGAAAGCATGCATGGGTGTTCATCTTTTTTATTATTCACCTCAAAATGAAATTCTCATCTGGGAACCTGGTAAGGCTTGGAGACCATATGCAGAAACTGAATCCAGGTCAACTGTGTGTTAGGCAAGTGACTCTGACCCTGATATGGAATTTCAAGGGCAACTGATACCCTAAGGCCCTCTGATAAATTTTCTATTAAAATTGAGTATCTTTAAAGGCTGATTTTTAATTTTGCAAGATATGTATCTTTAAGCCTAAACCAAATTTCAAAAGAATCTATTCTGAGATATTGAAAGAACTTCACCTTTTAAACTTGAGATCATTTGAATATTACAATCAATGCATGAGTTTAATGCAAATATTGAAATGGGCTACTGTCCTTCATGTCAGCTCTCAAAAGTATATATATGTGTATACACACATATATACATGTATATATATGTGTACATGTATATATATACATGTATATGTACATGTATATATATGTATGTATGATAGATACACAGGGCAGAGCTGCTACTGACTCTCCCTGTGTTCAGCTGATCTTGAGGGATCTGGGAGGGAAGGTGAGTTCTAGCCTTGGCCCACCATCCAAATAGAGCCTTGCAAGAATCCAGAGCAACCCCCACACCATGAGAACTGCAATTTTCAACATCCGGACTCCACAGCTCATTAGAGTTCCACCCAAGAGAAAAGCCAATCTCTCCCAGGTTCATCAGTATATGCGCCAACTGAGAGCCTACTACTAAGAGTATACCACCCACACGGCAGAGCCTGAAAGCTACCCATGCCACATTTGATATGCCAAAAATCAGTAACAATTATACTGGGTTTTGACCTGAACAAATAGTTTGAGGCTTCGTGTTCCTGAAGCTAGCAGATGCCCTTGGGCTACACTAGCATGTGACAGGAAGTATGAAGATGTTACTGGTGCCCGCTTGAGCAAATCAATGAATAACGGAAAGACAAGTGAAGTGATACAAGTGATATATATATATATATATATATATATATATATATATATATATATATATATATATATATATATAACATAAACAATACAATGCCATTTAAAAATAAAGAATCCAGTAAGATGGAAAGAAAGTTTTTAAATGATTTCTGAACATACGGATTCTTGGTGACAATTCCCTGATCTTACTGTTTATACACAGGACTAGTTAGTTTGGTCTGTCATAACAAAACAGCACAGACTGTGTGGCTTAAGCAATATGATTTTTTAAAAAGTTTATGTATACAGAGTGATTAATAATTTTTTTTCATGATACAGCTGTTTCAGGAATTCAGTGTTTGAACACCAATTCTACCACTGGTGTCCTGTTTTTCAATTTTCTCAACTCTTCATCCTTAGCAGCACAAAATAGTTTACTTCCTATTGGTTGTTAAAACACACAATGAAACAAAAAACTTAGGCTTGAGTTAATAATTACATTTGTAATGTGGGTTGTTGCTGGGACGGGTGTGGTGGCGCATGCTCTTTGGCTCTCTGAAGTCAAAGCAACAGCTCTGGAAGTCTAAGATCAAGGTTCTTACTGATTTGGTTTTGCAGTGAAGGTTCTTTTCTGGCTTGCATACAGGTTTCTTCTATGAACATATTTAAGCCTCTTTGCGTACCTAGGTATCACACTCAAAGACCATCACATGAGGCTTCAACTTATATATATATATATATATATATATATAAAATGTTATATATAAATATATATTTATATATAACTTATTATATATAAATATATATATAAAATATATATATATATATATATTTTCCCCCTCAGGGATTATTCCTGGCTCTGCTTGAGTGACCTCTCATGGTGCTTGAGAAACCATCTGAAATGCTGGATGTCTAACTGCAGTCAAGAAAGTGCCGTAATCCTTGTATTATTTCCAAGCCTACTTTCCCACTTGATAATAAAGCGTTGCCTTTTCTCTAGTTTCCAATAGCATGGTCCTCATTTTCATCTGAGATCTTATGAGAATGATCTTGATTCTCCATATCACTAACATTCTGTTTATGATTATTTCTGCATCTATGTAATTACAGAATCTTTCTCTTCATATTTCATCTTTACTTTCCTAATAATACACTTGGCTTATAATTTAATCATAGAATGAAATTCTGTATTTTATTTTTAACAATCCTTTGAACCAGGAGTTTCACATATGTGCTTTTACCCCACCCCAAGTACTCTCCTTCATACTGGATTTAGAGTTAGTAGCTTCTTTTAATCTCATCATTTTAGAAAGCCTTTTCCAGAAACAAATTTCACAAAACTAATTATTAATATTATGTACTGTATGTTTGGGGGGTTTGCACAATGCCTGGTTATACTTAGGGCTTAATGCTAATAGTACTCAGGGGGCCTATAGTCTATGCAATGTTAGATACATTTGTGATGTTGACTTAACGGTGGGTTTTATATTCTTTTTGCTATTACATGAGTATACGAAAGTATTTACTCCTTATATCATTGCTGAACATTTAGTTTGTTCTAACTTTTAGAAACTTTGTATAGGAGTATGAATATGATAATGCATCTAATTTTGTGGATATGTATTGTGTTTCTGCTTATTTATATATGTACGAGTAGGAACTCTAGGACAGTGTGTGGGAATGTTTAACTTCTGTGATGCTAGCTGTATTCTGAAGTGGGTGCACCAAATCTGAACTTCCACCAATTACATAATTCTAGTTTTCCTGTGCCTTATATATTTTTTGAATTTTAATCAGTTTGGTAACATATAATGCTATATTACTGTTTTTATTTCTATGGCTCTAATTATTAATAAGGTTGATTTTTCAAATTCGTGATAACCATTTGGATAGTCTATATTAAATATTAGTGCTTCATGATTGACATTGTTGTTGATAATTGTTTCAGTCTTACAATGTTCTAGTATTACTCCCATTAACAGTGCCTACTTCCCTGGACCAATGTCCTCAGGTTTCCTGCTAGTCCCCAAGCTGCCTCCCTTGACAGGCAAATTTTTAATTTTTGTTTCTGTAAGCGTTTGCTTGTTTAGTGAAGTAGATAAACTTCATTAATCAAAGTGAAGTTTATTATTAAACAAAACTTACTTAGAAAGATATGAAGAGGGTGACCAGAGCAATAGTATAGCAGGTAGGGCATTTGCCTGGCATGTGGCCAACCAGGTTGGATCCCCAGATTCCCTTGTGGTTCCCTGATCACACCAGGAGCAATTTCTGATTGCAGTGTCAAGAGTAACCTCTTAGCATGGCTGGTGAGACCCAGAAAGCACTGACCCCTGGCACCCATAAAAATAAAAGAAAAATAATAAAAAAAAAGATGTGAGGGTCAAGTAAGAGAGGAAGTACAAGTTCAAGAGCGAAAAAGGTCTTTTCAGAGTCGAAGACAAACAAAGAGACATAGGCAAGCAAGAAAGATATATGTTCAAAGGAGAACAAGGGCTTGAAGACTAAGCCTGTAATTTGGTTTCTATGCTTTTAGTATTGCAGGCTCAAAGTCTAAAAACGTGCGTATACCACACCGCTATACAATGATGTACTCAAGGTCCATGGCCCCTATTCCTGTTATTTCCTATTCATCTCTTCTTACTCCACCCACCCCAGTTTGTTTATTTCTAATCCATCTCATTTCTATGATCCAGAACCAACTGTAATATTTAATCATCCCTTTGATACCAAGCAGTCCCTTCTCCTGTTATTATTTTTTATATATCAAGATAAATGAGATCACCTTGTATTTATCCTTCTTCTTCTTACTTTACTTAACATGATTTCTTCACTCTAATCCAACTTACAGTGAAATGCACTGTTTCAACATTGCTTGTAGCTGCATCATATCTCATTGCATACACACATACATATATATGTATTTATATATAATATAAATATTATATAAATAATATATAATTTAATAAATATATAATATATTATAAATGGTATATCATTATTTTATCATATATAATGCATATTATACATTATATATTTACTTATATGTTATCACATATTATAATTATATATCATATATATTATATTACATATGATATATAATGCATTGATTACATAAAATATTATATATAGTTATATAGCATATAATTATATTACAGAATATATACTATTTAACATATAGTATTTATTATATAGTATAAATATTATACATTTATATAACTTAAAATTTATTTTATAATTTAGAATATAAATATTATATATAAATAATATATAATTTATAATATGTGTAATATATATTATATCAGTTGCATCATTTGTCTTCCCATTATTCATCAATGTGCTCGAGCGGCCACCAGTACTGTCTCCATTCATGCCTGCTGCATGCTAGTATAGCCCAAGGGCCTCTGTTTGCTCCAGGAACACGAAGAGTCTCAAACTATTCATTCAGGTGATGGGAATGAGATCTATTGTTGTTACTGTTTTGGGCATATCGAATAGGACACGGTAGCTGTGCAATTCAGCACTGAAAGTGCTGTGTGGGTGTCAGGGACACCACCGGGGTCCCCCAACAGTGCCGGGAAGTGAGTTCCCTTCTACCTCCAAAGCCGGCTAGGAATGGATGAAGACTCAGGAATCTGATGCAGTTTTAAAAGGACTTTACTATCACAGGTTCCAATATACAATCCAAGAGGAGGGAAAACCTCCGGACTCTGGGTTCCCAGGTAGGCCCCAGCCAGGTGTAGGACAAGATGGCTGCCACCACGTGTTGAGGCCCAACAGAGAATGGAGAGGACAGAGAAGCAAAACGCCAAGGGAAGCCGAAATGGCAAAAGGGGGGAAAAAAGAGAGCTTCTTTCTTCTTGCAGCTTATTTTATAGCTAGAAATCCGCCCAAACTCCCCAGCCCAGCCAGTTCTGGTCTGGGCTATCTAGAGATGAAAACAGGAAAATAGCTCTATAGAAATGTAGCAACTTCAGGAGACCTTCTGGCTGTTTACAAGGACCCAAAGCTAATTCAAAGCCTCCTAGCAGAGCCGGGAGAAGCTGTAAGCTAAATGTAACTTCCCCTGGCAGGGAGGGTCAAATGCCCTCAGGTAATTTCTCCCAGCACTTCACCTAATGTCTTTTTATATGCTAATGTCTTGAGACAAGATCTGCCTGGAAAAGCCTTTATAGGGTAGAGAAGGGGGGTTTCTGAGATGGTATGTCTTTGTACCAAAGACTAATACTAATGTCAGTTAAATATTTCTCCAACCCTTCACAAGTCTCATCTACTTCACGGTAGTTTTGTATTTTAGTTGCCTTTGAGTTATCAGGGAGCCATGCTTGCTTGATTGGAGGCAAACAGTATTTCTCTCTGGTCTAATTACTTAGGGATCCAAAGTGGCCAGGCAAATATGCTGGTAAGTTCTAGCTCGTCCCATGATGATTGTGGAAGCATGAGAGAATATTTATACCAGCTAGTACAGAATACATGGTCAGATAAACTGCCACATTTATACTACCCCCTTATCTACGAAGTGATTTGCAGGCGGCAATTCAGAGCAGATGCAGAGGCTCTTAGAGAAGTCCTGCAACATTTGGGCACTTTCAGTTCTTGCATTTAGTGACGTAATACGCAGCTGCTTTGAGGCCGTGTGTAACAGTGGAGAGCCATTAGCAGCTCTGTACCCATATATCTGTGTTTCTGGTTCACAGCCAACATCCCGGGAGCATTTCATGGGCTGGTCTACCAGGCCTCCTAGAGAGGATAGAGGTGGGGGAAAGGGACCCAAGTTCCATCTCCATGAGAGCCTGGTGACTTTAGCTGCCAAAACCAGCATACCTGGGCTTGAAATAGGCTTCTCTCTCTCTTTATAAATATGTATATGTATATATATGTTATATATACATATTTATATAAATAATCTCTATATATGATTCCTTCACCCTAATCCAAGTTACAGTGAACACACACATACTTATATAAACACATATGTATATGTAGTCTATATATATATATATATATATATATATATATATATATATATATATATATATATATATATATATTTTCACTTGTATCACTTGTATCACTTGTCTTCCTGTTGTTCATCGATTTACTTGAGCGGGCACCAGTAGCATCTCCATTCATCCCTGTTGGGTGCCAGTGTAACCCTAGGGCATCTACTCACTAAGGAACATGAAGAGCCTCAACTATTCAATCAGGTCATGGGAATGAGATCCATAATCGTTACTGTACTTGGCATGTTGTATACCGACATGGGTAGCTTGCCAGGCTCTGCTGTGTGGGTGGAATAATCTTGATAGTAGATAGACTGTCAGTTCATTCATTTACTGATGAACCGCATGGCCACAAAGCAGCTGCACACAATGAGGAGAACCAGTAGCAGCTCTGCCCATGTATCTGTCTCTGGTTTGAGCATACCTGGACTTGAAATAGGCTTCTCTATAGGGTGGGACTCTGACAAGCAGGGCTTGAGATTGGTTTTTCTCTTGGGTGGAGCTCTGATGAGCTGTGGAGTTCGGATGTTGAAAATGGCTGCCATCATGGTCCGGGTGGTTCCTTGACTCATTCCAAGTCTCTGTGAGGATGGCAGGCCAGTGTTAGAACTTGCCCTCCCTTCTGGATGCCCCATGATCAGTAGATCACAGAGAGAGCCAGTAGCAGCTCTGCCCCACGTATCTGTGTCTCTCTGGTTTGAACATACCTGGGCCCGAAATAGGTTTCTCTATAGGGTGGACTTCTGACGATCTTATCAGAACTTATTAAGGTTAGTATCACTAAAGTTGGTATATATTAAATATCATATTACATATATTTACATAATCCGGCCCAGGTATGCTGATCCAGAGACTCACAGACATTGGGCAGAGCTGCTACCGGCTCTCCCTGTGCCCAGCCGCCACCCCAGTAGAGCCTCACAATAAGCCAGATGACTCCCCACTCCATGAGGGCTGCCATTTTCCACATCTGGACTCCCCTCTCATCAGAACTCCACCCAGCAGATGAGCCTATCACAGCCTGGCTTGCAGGGCTGCAAGCGGCTGCGCGCGGTTCATCAATAAATGCTGCTTTTAGAGGTGACCACAAGAGTATGCCTCCCGCACGGCAAGCCTGGCAAGCTACCCATGTCGCATTTGATATGCCAAATACCAGTAACAATTATAGACCTCATTCCCATGACCTAATAAAATGGTTTGCGGCTCTTTATGTTCCTTGAGCAAGCAGATGCCCTTGGGCTTTACTAGCATGAGACAGGACATATGGAGATGTTACTGGTGCCTGCTCGAGCAAATCGATGATGAACGAGAAGACAGTGATACAGTGATATAAATAATATATAATATATTATTTAATATAATATTTTATATAAACTATTTATACATATAAACTGTAACTGTTTTTTTATCTGTCATTGGGTATTTAGGTTGATTCCATATGCTAGATATTGTGCTGAGTGCTGCAACAAATATTGGTTGTATATATTATTTCAAATAACTTTTTTTTGTCTTGGGGGTTGATGCCAAGAAATAGAATTGCTGGGTCTTATGATAACTCAATTCCTATTTTTCTGAGACACCTTCATACTGTTTTTTTTTATTGTTTTTGTTTTTGTTTTTGCTTTTTTGGGTCACACATGGTGATGCTGAGATGTTAATCATGGCTCTCACTAAGGACTTACTCCTGGCGGTGCTCAGGGGAACATGGGGTCGAACTGGGGTCGCCTGCATGCAAGGCAAATGCTCTACCCACTGGACTATGGCTCTGTCCCCATTTTATACTGTTTTATGTAAAGGTTGAAACAGGTAACATTCCCAACATCAATGGATGGGGACCCCTCTTCCACGATATCCCTGCTACATAGATTGTTTCTTGTTTTTTTTTTTTTATGTGTGACATTCTTACTAGTGTGAAGTGATAATTTTGTTTTTGTCTTAATTTGAATTTCCCTGATAGGTGCATTTTTTGATGTGTCTATGGATCATTTGCCTGTCTGTTCATTTCTTCTCCCTTTATTGACAGTATTTGTGGATTTTTTTGGTTGCTCTTGTGAGTGCTTTATATATCATGGATATCAACCCTTTATCTGATATGTTGATTACATTTGGTAGGGTGTTTTTTAGTTTTAGCCCATGTTTCTTCATCTGTGCAAAATTTTTCATTTTGAAAAAGACCCATTTACTTATTTTTGTTTCTGTTGCCATTGCCAAGATTAAAACACTATGAGGTCTAAGTCTTGGAAAGATCTATCCATATTTCCTCAATGTATTTTGTGGATTCTAGCCTAACCTAATATTTGATTCACATAGAACTGACTTTGATGTAGGGTATGAGATATGGATTCAGCCTCTCTAGGTATTTTTACCACTTGTTGTTAGACACTGGTTTTATTTTGTTTTGTTTTAACATGTGGCTATCCAGGTTTACCCACATCATTTGTTGAAGAGACTGTCATTACTTAACTTCATGCACCTCATTCCTTTGTGGAAAATAAGTTGAGCATACTTACAGAGATTTGCCTTTGGGAATTTCTGATTCTAATTTATTCATCAGAGAACCTATCCTAATTCCAGTATCATGTTGTTTTGATCACTATAACACTGTAGTATAGTTTCAGGTCAGGTAATAAAGTACTTTACAGTGTCTTATTTCTCAATATGGCTTTAACTATTGGGATGATTTATAGTTCTATATAAAAACTTTTATTGACCATTCTGAGTTCTTGAAGAATGTCATAGTATTTTTGGTAGAATGGTCATTTTCATGTCATTGGTTCTTCCTAAAATGACATAAAGAGCATGGGATGTATTCCCAATTATAAGGTCTTCTTTGATCTTTTTAAGTGTTCTATGGTCTTCATGGTATAAATATCACATAGCTTTTATTACTTTTATTTCTAGATATTTGATTTTTTGACATTCATTTGAATGGGGTAGAATCTTTAATCTCTTTCTTTTATAGTTCATTATTTACATATATAGGAATGTGACAGACTTTTTTAAATGCTGACTTTGTGACCAGCTACTTTGCTATATTGCTTCATTCTTCCTAGAAGACTTTTAGTAGACTCCCTAAGGGCCTTCTAAGCCTATTATAATATCCTCTTTAAATAAAATTTCCAAACTTAATAACATTTATTTCTTTGTATAGCCAGACTGCTGTTGTTAGGACTTTTAAATTAATATTAAATAAAAGAGATAGTGAACATTTTTGCCTTGTGCCTGATTTCAGAGAGATTGTTTATAGTTCCTCATCATTGAGAATTATATTTGCTGTGGGTTTGGTATAGATGACCTTTACCATGTTGAGGAAAGTTCCTACCAGACCTTTTATTGAGAGTTTTTGTCATGAAAGGGTGTTGGTCTTGGAATGTTTTGAGAACTTTTCTAGATCATTATAGGATTGTATGATTTTAGTCTTTCATTTTGTTGATATGGTGAATTACTATATAATTCAGTATATCAAAATAGTGAATTTTTGATATAGTTCAATAATTCCACTTATTGAACCTTCTTGCATCACAACAATGAATCTCACTTGACAGTGGTGTATAATTTTTTAAAATATTTTATTATACCACCATGAGTTACAGTGTTACACAGTGTATCTCATGAACCTTGAGATACAGTGTGTCTCAAGATCTCTCTGGATCTTCTGTCGATGATCCAGAATCAGGGTCGCTGTCTTGTTTGCCAAGGTTCATGAGATACATGAGATACATACCTGTACCAGTGCCCATTTCCCATCACCAATGTCCCTGATTCCCTTCCCCCTCCCTAGCCTGCCTCTATGGTAGGTCTTTATCTCTTTTCTCTCTCTCTCTCTCTCTCTCTCTCTTTCTCTCTTCCTTCTCTTACATATTGTGGAAGTGTATAATATTTTTATATGCTACTTGCTTCAGTTTACTAAGATTTTGCTGAGGATATTTGAAACAATGTTCATCAGAAAATTATGTGAAAATTTTCGTTTTAGTAGTATTTGTCTGCTTTGTTGTAATGTTGGCTTCATTAAAGCTTTAAGGAAGGAACTCTGTTTTTCCCCCTATATTTTTTGAGGAACTTGAGGAGAAACAGTATTAAATCTTCCTTGAAGGAAGCCTCGGTAAAACTCACCAATGAACCCATCCTGTCCAGGACTTTAGTCTTTTGGAAGATTACTTCCTCAATTTCCTTACTTGTGATTGACCTTCTCAGGTTCTCTATTTTTCCTTATCCAACTGTGGAGGTTAAATAATTGTAAGTATCTGTCCATTTTTCTAGGTTTTCCAGCTTAACAGAGCATAATTGCTTATAATAGCCTCAATGATAACTTAGCATTCAGAGGGGCTTGTTGCAATTTCTTTCCTTCCATTTCTGATGTGACTTATATGGATATTTTCTTTTTTTTTCCTTCAGGAGTCTAGTCAAAGGTTTGTCTATACTGTTTATTTTTCCAAAGAACGAACTCCTGGTTTCATTGACTCTTTGTATTGATTTCATGATTTATATGCTATTGTTACATTCTCTGAATGCAGCAGTTATATGTACCTAGGCCAAGAAGTCAACATGATGAACGACATAAAACCTGAGTTGCACAGGAGGAAGAGAGTGGCATGGAACACCTTCAAGAGCATCGAAGAAAAAGCTAAAAGGACAATCTGGATATATCTCTTCGACTCCACCATTCTCCCTGCAATAACATATGCCTCAGAGACCTGGGCCCTATGAGAGCAGGATGAAATCGCTATCGGGTCTTCCAAAGAGGAATCGAAAGAGCTATGCTTGGAATATCACACCTCACTCAAGTGAGAGAAGGAATCTGGAGTTCCTAGTTCTGTCGATGATCCAGAATCAGGGTCGCTATCTTGTTTGCCAAGGTTCGAAAATCAGATGGGCTGGACATGTAATGTGATTTGGAGACAACCGCTGGAGTAGAGCTGTTACTGACTGGATCCCACGGGATGTCAAAAGATCACATGGCCACCCACCTACAAGATGGTCAGTCTTCTTCGTCAAGACCCTGAACGAATGGTTTGAGGCTCTTCGTATTCCTTGAGCAAGCAGATGCATTGAGCTACACTGGCATGTGATAGGGTCAAATGGAAACATTACTGGGGCCTGGTTGAGCAAACTGACGAATAATGGAATGTCAAGTGATCAAGTGATATCTTCTCTGTGTTTTATTATTTCCTCCCTTGTACTACCTCAAGGATTCATTTGATATTCTGTCTGCTGGTGTTTATCATGCATATTTATGCAATTATAAAAAAGGCATTTTCTTCTTTCCTAATGTAGGCATGAAGAGGTATGAATTCCCCTTCTCCCAGTACAGTTTTAGTTAGGGATTTCTTTTCTAACTCTTTTCTACTTGGGCTTTTTCCTTTTGCAGGTTTCTCTTGCTAGAGAGAGAGGTTCTACTGTTCAAGTATGCTGGGTGCCCCAACAAAATCCGGGAGCAGGATCAGAAATCCCCTCCTGCCCCAGGGTATTGGTGCCAGCAGACTGAGAAAAATACGAGAATTCAGCAACGTTTCAAAAGGCTTTACTCAAACTTGTTCTGGTATACAATTTAGTAACAGGAAAACCCCAGACTTTGGTTCCTAGCTGGGCCCCATGCGTAGGTTTAGAATCCTAGGCCAATATGACCACTTCCATGTGCTAAGGCCCAACAGGGAAGAGAACAGAGAGGCAGAGGGCAGAGGAAGGTGAAAAGGCAAAAGGTCCAATGGGATAAAGGGTACAGCTTTTATAATTTTTCAGCCCAGACTTCCCATAACAAAGGAAAGCAGTTAGGGTCAATCATCCTCAGGTAACTTCTCCCAGGACCTTACTTAGTTCCATTGAAATGTTAATGTTGCCCAGCCAAGGCTGCAGTTCCTTGGTAGATGGGGGGAGAGGCCTTTAAGATGAACTCTGTCTCAGAATACAAAGGCATGCGTCTGTAACAATGGATATTCTACAGCCAGGTATATATCTCTCCAAGCCTTCACAAGATTCTTGTCTTTACCTCATAGTTGTTTTGTATATTAGCCTTTAGACATATTAGAGAATCATGCTAGCTTGTTGGAGGCAAATAACATTTCTCTCTGGTCTAATTACTTTAGATCCAACATGGCCAGGTAAATATACTGGTAAGATCTATCTAGTTCCAAAATGATTGTGGCAGCATGAGAGAAAATAGTTATACCAGCAAACATAGAATGCATGGGAAGATATATTGCCACATAGAGTCTCAGACCCAAACTTTTTTTTTTTTGACTTTTTGGGCAACACCTGGCAATGCTCAGGGTTACTCCCAGTGATGCACTAAGGAGTTACTCCTGGCGGTACTCAGGGATGCTGTGGATCAAAGCCAGATTAGCTGCACCTAAGGCAAATGCCCTACCTGGTATAGGGCACCATTCCAGACCCCATAACAGTGTGTTTTTATGGGTCTGTGGCTCTTCCAAATTTAATATGTCCCTGCTAGTCTGTTTCCTTTCCAGTTATTTTTGTGACATCTTTTCCTACTTTCAAAAGCCAGAATTACAAATTTGCTTCCCAAGTTCAGTCACTTAGTAGTATTTCCAGTAGTTACTCCTGAAAACTGTGCTCAGGCCCTCTTTATATCTGAACATTCTATGTACAGGGGCAAGTTATATTATTATAATCCATTCAAGTATTGAGTGTTGTGTGCCAAGCTCTATACTGTGGATGAGAGATAGAAAGATTAATGAGACTATAGTTCCATCTTTATGTTGTTTTTTTTTCTTTTTGAGCCATACCTAGTATTACTTAGGTCTTATTCCTGGTTCTGGTTCTGCACTCAAGAACTACCCAATGCTTGTGTGCAAGGGATTTAACCAGGGTTGGCTGTTTGCAAGGCAAGAGCCCTGCTTGCTGTATTGTCTCTCTGGCTTGCCCACCTTTATGGAGTTAACTAAATATCATTATCAAACATGAATATGGTACTGTTATATAGAATTGGTAATGCAGGAATTTTGAAGAAATCATTTAACTATGACTTTTTTTTTTTGGTTTTTTTGGATCACACCCGCGATGCTCAGGGGTTACTCCTGGCTCTGCACTCAGGAACTACTCCTGGTGGTGCTCGACCATATGGAATGCCGGGAATCGAACCCGGGCCAGCAGGGGCTGGCCGCGCGAGCAAGGCAAATGCCCTACCCACTGGACTATCACTCCAGCCCCTCGATGACTTTTTTTTTTTTTGGGTTACACCTGGCAATGCTCAGGACTTACTCCTGGTTCTGCACTCAG
Source organism: Cryptotis parvus (assembly GCA_021461705.1). Taxonomy (NCBI): domain Eukaryota; kingdom Metazoa; phylum Chordata; class Mammalia; order Eulipotyphla; family Soricidae; genus Cryptotis; species Cryptotis parvus. The sequence continues at coordinate 36,469 of JAJIBD010027587.1, read as the reverse complement.
GAATTACTCTTGGAGGTGCTTGGGTGACCATATGGGATGACCGGTATTGAACCCAGGTAGGCCATGTGCAGGGAAAATGCCCTACCCATGGTACTATCACTTCATTCCCCAATGACTAGTTCTTTGGGAAAAAAACCCCAGAATTGTGTGTTGGATGACAGGACCTAGCTAGCTTTGGATCTTTGCTGTTTAATCTACTTATAGTTTAAGCCAGGGTTCATGCTAATGAGATCTCTTTGTAAACACTGAAGTTACAGGAGGCATTTTGACTCTGATTCATTAACTTCTGAAATATTATTATAATCTTTACTATGATTTCAATGAAATCTAGATTGGGCACATTTCCTCTTAATACCCACTGGTCCCAGCATGGGACAGTTAGAATTTACCAGGAGACTACCACCCTGCCTACATTGACACCAGTGTTTAAGATCAAAGGAGGGATCATACTAGTTTACCCTCAGGCAAGTGAGCATGAGCCTTTCAGTATACAGAGAACAGGACAGTCAGAATTACTCTGGTGCAGAGTAGAAATAAGAAAGACCTTGTGGGTACCATCTGGATTGCATGAAGTCCATGGCCTGAAATTATGATTCTCCCATGAATATATATCCATTAAGATGTCTTTTTTTCTATCAGCCCTGTCTCTTTTTCTCCAGTGGTTTGACATAAGAGATAATCTCAGAGGAACAGACTAGGCCCTGGTATAATAATTTGTTTAGATATCAAACATATGTGGCACCATCCTACATCTATACCTAGAAGCTGATTTGTTGATCTTTGTTGATGCTACCCTCCCTGAAGATAGAATTATTGCTATTGGGTATATTAAAGGGTACTAGCTTGAGGTAGGCTCATCCACTTTGATGGGAGACTTGGGCCCGAGTGCATGGTAGAAGTTCTGACCAAGAGCTAGAGATCTGGGGAAATCTCATATTTTAGATTGTAGTGGCAGACATTGTTCTATTATTGATAAAAGATAAAAGATATCGGTAAAAGCCTTTTGGAACTGTGCTCGACAAGTGAGTTTTCATCCATTCCCGCCAGTCTCAGAGGTAGAAGGGAATTTGTTTTCTGATATTGTTAGGGATCCCAGAAGGTCCCTGACATGTATGTACACTTGTCTGATGTCTGTACTGCCAAAAGATGTGTCTTCTGAATAATTCATCAGGTTAAGAGAAAATAAAACTGTAGCAAGGAGAATGCATAAATCTTTCCAGGTAAACTTCCAACAGTTCTTTTGTTTCCCACTGGGTTTTATAACTCATGGAGTTCTGCACAACTGCACATTCTTTGTTCCCAATGCTGCAATTTAGAGGAAATGGAAACATCTCAAACAAAGAGTTGGAAAGAGGCAGGGACTGTGCTAAAAATGAGAAGTGGGAGGCATGGCTCTGAGAGGGAACCTATTGTACAAGGTGGGGAGGTAGCATGCAATATTTTAAGTGTGGAAAAGGAATAAGGAGCTATTTCTTTTTAGTTAGTCTTGCTATGGTTTGAGTTTTCCCTGAGGAGGCTGGTGTTGTGGGTGGATAGTATTGTTCCAGTCTCAAATAGGGTAACAGTTGGAGGGATGTTGATTAAGAGAAACTCAGTGCTCTGAAAGAATAACCCATGTGTCCTCGCTTGTGTGTGAGGGAGGGGGAAGGGACTCAGCACTGCATTTATTGTGTTCTTTGACTCCACAGAGCAAGTGTTAGTAATTGCTTTGTAGAAAGCACAGATTCAGAGAAGTCTAAACAATTTTACCAAATCTGATGGTGAAGTTGGGATTTTAACTATAGGTCATATGCCTTTCTGTAAAGAATACATTTTATTTAGTGGGTTTTGGGGGAATAGCTCAGAGATTAATTCTGGGTCTGTACTCATAAATCACTGCTGAGTTTTTTAAGAACCCCTGTGTTCAGGGGGGCCATGTGGGAAGCCAGCTATCGAGCCCAGATCCACCATGTACATGGCAAACAACCTACCCACTATGCAAACTCTTTGACCTCAGGGGTCCAGACTTTTGAGCACAAACTCTGCTGGGTCAGCTGGTATAGTAAACCTGAGTTCTCCTAACTCTTAGAGCTTGGAACTTGGATTTTTGGCAGACTCATTGTAAGAATATCTGCACACAACTAGGTCCACATAACCTGTTTTAGTATGCCTGGAGTCATTTTATTCCTTTGTAGTGGACAGTAAGGTGCCTTACTGCCCTCCTATGAAGCAGAAGTATCCATGTAAGATTGCTGTCAGGATGTTGGAGGACACAAGGCTAATGAAGAGTCTATTTGCTTCTTTTCACCCTTCCTCAGCCTTCAGAAAGCTGTCGGGGACTCTGCTGGGGTCCCCAACAGTGCCGGGAAGCGAGTTCCCATCTACTTCTGAAGCCGGCGGGGAATGGATGAAGACTCAGGAATCCGATACAGTTTTAAAATGCTTTACTTATCACAGGTTCAGCCATACAAATCAGCAATAGGAAAAACCCTGTGCTTAGGATTCCGGGCTAGAACCCCAGCCACGTGTAGGCCAAGATGGTGGCCACCACGTGCTAAGGCCTGTAAAGAGGAGACAAAGACAAGACTCCCATGAAGAGTGCAAGCCCCAAGAGAGCCCAAAGAGAGAGAGAGAGAGAGAGAGAGAGAGAGAGAGAGAGAGAGAGAGAGAGAGAGAGAGAGAGAGAGAGAGAGAGAGAGAGAGAGAGAGAGAGAGAGAGCAAGAGAGGAAGCAGGCTAGTTTTATACCCCTGCAACTCAGACCTCCCACTATTATGGGAAGCAGGGAGGGTCAAATGCCCTCAGGTAATTTCTCCCAGCACCTCACCTAGGCCCTTTTATATGCTAATGTTTTGAGCCAAGATCTGCCTGGAAATGCCTTTTTATAAGGTAGAGAAGGGGGTTTCTGATATGGCATGTTTCTGTACCAAATACTATACTAATGCCAGTTAAATATTTCTCCAAGCCTTCACAAGAGTCTCGTCTACTGAACGTAGTTTTGTATTTTAGTTACCTTTGAGTTATCAGGGAGCCATGCTTGCTTGCTTGGAGGCAAACAGCATTTCTCTCTGGTCTAATTACTTAGAGATCCAACGTGGCCAGGAAAATATGCTGGTAAGATCTTGCTAGTCCCACGATGATTGTGGTAGCATGAGAGAATATTTATACCAGCCAGTACAGAATACATGGTCAGATAAACTGCCACATTTAAACTACCCCCCTATCTACAAAGTGACCTGCAGGAGGTAATCCAGGGCAGATGCAGAGACTTTTAGTTGTCCTGCAACAGAAAGCAATTGATAAAGAATTACAGTTATTTGAAAACATGCATTCATGGCATGAAAGTGACTGCTTCTAAGACACTTTCAAAGCAGTGGCATCCTTCTTGTATATTTTTTGTGTGTGGTTATTTTTTTTTTTTACATTTTATTTATTTATTTATTTTTATTATACTACCGTGAGATATGCAGTTACAAAGAAGTTCATGTTTGGGTTTCGGTCTTACAGTGTTCCAGCACCCATTCCTCCACCAGTGCCCATTTCCCACCACCATGTAACCATTTCCCTCCCCGTCCCTAGCCACCTCTATGGCAGGCTCTTTATCTCTTTTCTTTCTCTCTCTCTTACTCTCTCTTCCTTCTCTTACACACTGTGGATTACAATACATGCATTTAGAGGTTATCACGTGTATCTTTTTGCCTGTATTCAATGCTCAGTTCTAGGCTGGTATTACCACTTTCAACAATTATTAGCACACTGTTCCCTTCTCCGTCTTACCTAACCTCTGACGTCCACACGTTTGTGGACGTTGGATTCCACTTTTGACAATCTCCTGATCCATGTTTTGCCTGACCTTGTATATTGGTTTCATAATATATATATATATATATATATATATATATATATATATATATATATGAAAAAGAGAGGGACATCCGGACTTCCCTCTCATCACAACTCCACCCAGTAGACCAGACTATCACAGCCCGGATCATCGACACCCACCCTGCAGCAGTTTGTTTTTTCAATCCGGCCCAGGTATGCTAAACCAGAGACTCTCAGACATGGGGCAGAGCTGCTACTAGCTCTCCCTGTGCCCAGCTGCTCGTGAGGCACCCAGGAGGCATGGCGGGGTTCTAGCCCTGGCCTGCCACCCCAGCAGAGCCTCACAACAAGCCAGACCACCCTCCCCTACTCCATGGGGCCCACCATTTTCCACATCCGGACTTCCCTCTCGTCACAACTCCACCCAGCAGACCAGACTATCACAGCCCGGCTCACTTCGGCCGCTAGTGGCCATGCGGTTCATCAATAAATGCTTTATTTAGAGGTGACTACAACAGTATGCCACCCGCACGGCAAGCTTGGCAAGCTGCTCATGTAGTATTTGATATGCCAAATACCAGTAACATTTATATTAGGTCATTCCTGTGACCTAATATAATGGTTTGAGGCTCTTTATGTTCCTGGAGCAAGCGGATGCCTTTGGGTTCTCCTAGCATGAGACAGGACATATGGAGATATTACTGGTGCCTGCTCTAGCAAATAGATGATTAATGGGAAGATAGTGATAGTGATAGTGATATGAAAAAGACATTTTCATATATATATATATATATATATATATATATATATAAAGAAAAAGACAGATATAGAATGACTTATATAGAATGTCTTATATATTTTTCCTATATATATAGGAAAAGACAGATATAGAATGACTGCATTTATTTGCATGATATATATATATATATCAATACATACAATACATACCATGATATATATATATCATGCAAATAAATGCAGTCATTCTATATCTATCTTTTTCCTTCTGGCTAATTTCACTCAACATGATCCTCTCCATGTCCATCCATTTATAGGAAAATTTCATAACTTCATTTTTTTTCTAACAGCTGCATACTATTCCATTGTGTAGATGCACCAAAGTTTCTTTATCCAGTCATCAGTTTTCAGGCACTCTGGTTGTTTTCAGATTCTGGCTATTGTGAATAGTGCTGCTATGAACATAGTGCAGATGTTGTTGCTGCTGTGTGTTTTTGGCTTCCCAGGGTATGTCCCCTGGAGTGGTATGGCTGGATCAAACTGGAGCTCAATTTCTAGTCTTTGGAGGAATATCCATATTGCTTTCCAAAAAGGCTGTACCATCGACATTCCCACCAACAATTCCCACCTTTTCTCCCGCATCCACACCAGCATATGTTGTTCTTGTTCTTTTGGGTATGTGCCAGTCTCTGTGGTTTGAAATTATATCTAATTGTTGTTTTGATTTGCATCTCTCTGATGATTAGTGATGATGTGCATTTTTCATTTGCCTTTTGGCCATTCAAATTTCTTCCTTGTAAAAGTTTCTGTTCATTTCTTCTCCCCATTTTTTGATGCGGTTGGCTGTTTTCTTCTTGTAAAGTTTTACTGGTGCCTGATATATCCTGGATATCAACCCCTTATCAGATGGGTATTGGGTGAATTTTCTTTCCCATTCTGTGGACTGTCTTTGTATCTTGGCACTGTTTCTTTTGAGGTGCCGAAGCTTTTTAGTTTCATGTAGTCCCATATGTTTATCTTTGCTTCTAGTTGCTTTGTTAGTGGTGTTTCATCTTTGAAGATGCCTTTAGGGTCAATGTCATGGAGGTTTTTCCTATATTTTCCTCAATGTACTTTATGGATTCAGGTCTGATATTGAGATCTTTAATCTATTTTGATCTGATTTTTGTGCATGGTGTCAGACACAGGTCCAAATTCATTCTTTTACATGTAGCTGCCCAGTTTTCCCAGAATCACTTGTTGCAGAGGCTTTCCCTTGCTCCATTTCATAGTTTTTGCTCCTTTGTCAAAGATCCCCACATGGCAGAGCCTGGTTAGAAACCTGTGTTATATTTGATATGCCAAAAACCAGTAACAATTATAGACCTCATTCCCATGACCTGAATGAATGGTTTGAGGCTCTTCATGTTCCTGGAGTGATGAGATGCCTTTTGGGCTTCACTAGCATGTGACAGGGCATATGGAGATGTTACTGGTGCCTACAGGAGCAAATCGATGAACAACAGGAAGGCAAGTGATACAAGTGATCAAAGATTAAATGATCGTGTGTTTGAGGATAGGTGTCCGGATACTCAACTCAATTCCATAGGTTCACAGGTCTGTTTTTATTCCAATACCATACTGTTTTAATTACTACTGCTTTGTAGTAAAGTTTGAACTTGGGAAAGGTGATGACTCCCATCTTCTTTTTCCCAAGGATTGCTTTAGCTATCCATGGGAGGATTGCTTTAGCTATTCGTGGGTCTTAATATATTAAAATATAATCTTCCCTGAGACTACCTGCTGCTATATGCGGTTAAAACACAAAATCCACAGATTCAGTATCCAATTGGTTTTATTTTCAGTGTGTAAACTGGACAGTGTCCCATCTCCTACTTACAAAGGAAGTACAAGTGTTTGCATAAAGTGGGAAGTCTTTAGGGCAGAAAAGAAAAAAGAAATGAGCAAAACAAAAATCAAAGTCAAAAATGATAGTGTGGTAATGTTACCCTCGTTCAGGTTCTTATTATTCATATTATTTCCCTGGCAATTGGGTCAGGAATACTAAGACAGATCATTGGTTTCACATTATGCTTTCTGATTCCGCAGTAAAGTCTGGAACATGACAGATGTTTTGTTTTCTAGACCAAGATGGTTGAATATTCCTTATAAGGCCATGTGTATCCCCAGACCAAAACCACAGTAAATTCTGGAAATTGTTACAGAATCCCTGGTGAAGCCCCACAGAGGAAGCTGCAGAAATTACCAGTGAGGGGCTCTACTACAAGGAACTTTGGAATAGATCAAGAGTTGGAGCACAGCCCCTGAGATCTGGCAACTAAAAGCATCAGGGACACAGAATGTTACAGGGGATTGTCCATGGAGAAGCTGCTGACTGAAAATCTACCCCACAGTTCTTAATATCACCAAACTTGCCCTTGATATGGCATGTTTTCTGGCCAGCAGATACAATGGGAGCTTAGGTGGAAATAGTTGGCTTACATTCCTAGTCAAGGGCAGAATATGGTCAGCAGACGGCTGTCTATAAGCAGGCATGTAGAAAAGCAGCCACAGTATCTTTTCAGTATGCTAGAGAAGTCATTCACAGACCCTGAGATTCACTCTGGAGACTAAGGAAAGCTTGTTATATTGTGTACAGACATTAGAGTTTAAGGAACAAAATGAGGGGGATCTGACTTTTTTAAAGGGAGAGACAGTGGTGCTTCTCATGCCTTATTTGGTTTCAGAGACACTGTGCCCAGCTGTCACAGATTCAGAAACTTTCAGTCCCCATTTCTTGACTATGAGGCACGTGCATTTATTCCAGTCAGTATAGTGTCCCTCCCCATTGAGGGTGCCCATCCCTAATTTCTATAGGAATGAAGCTAAGGGGAAGCACCAGGAGCTGCCAACACAGGCCAGCACAGCAGTGCCTGAAACTGTTGGGAATGCCACGGATCAGAGACATGAAGGAGAAAGTACGAACATGAAGTCAGTGCTGTTCAGTGGCTCATTACAGCTTTTATCGGTCCTAGATTTCCCAGATACCTCTGGGTGAATGAGGTGGCTAGAGAGAGAAGTCGATTTTCTTCTCCAGGCTACAGTCTCTCTCGTCTTCACACAAGGCACCTAAAAACCTTCCTCCTTTGTGGGTAGGTGTCATGTTGTAGTGAACCATCTCAAAGCAATCAGAGGGCACTCAGATGGATGCCAGGAGAAGGGTTTTTTTTTATTTTGCCAGCAGGCTCAGCTTTGTTTACACCAAAAAGGTTGAACCCGACTTAGGTCAAGCAACCATATTTATACAGAACTCATCATCAGGAAGAGACCACAACCATGACAGTTTTGTGACAACCTTACACTGACCATGACCCTCTCATTATGCAAGGTTGTTGTTCTTGTTTGTCACCAACTCCCACTAGGCCCTGTTGCTATTAGTCAGTTGATTCTGTAAGGCATGTTCTCATTCTGAGTTTTCTATTCCATCTTCCTTCACATCTATATCCCTACTTGATCGCCCCTCTAAATCTTTTTGAGACCCATCACACTTGTTCTTCTGTGTCCAATGTACAATATTGTCTTACTAGAGGTGGAGTCTAATGGCTTCTAGGTGAGAGCAGATAAGTTAGAGGGCTGAGTCCAGAAGGTATGGCCCTGCAAGAGGAGGCAAATTAGCCATGGTGTAACTGTTTTGTCCTCCCACCACAGACTTCCTATTCTTTCCTTTTCTCAGGATCTGATTCTGATTCTCTTGTTCAAATTATCCGGGTTGTCTCTTACCACCCCTGACTTAATAATATAGAAGAAATAGTCTTCTTCCAAGAATAAACAGAGCCCACACTGTCCCCGGCTCTCCTTGAGATCCAATCCTTGGTGATTTTGGAGTACCACTTGGACACCAGACATGTTCTGATCTGACCAAGTTTTATTAATTTGTTTTTCTTTTGATTTCCACTCCCATTCCCATTGGACTGAGATTTCTAGCACTGCCAGGAAAGGGGAAGTGTGGTTGAGGCCAACATCAGTTTGGTTCCTGTGAGCAGCATTCAGCAGCCAAATTTGGGGGATTATTGACAAATCTGGGAACAGAATGACAAAGATACATATTGACACACTGGCAGCTGGAAGTAAACTATACCACTTGCATACTATACCACTATATTTCACAAAAGACTGGGCCCCCTGTGATGAACCCAGAGCCAGGACAGAGCCTGGCAAGCTACCCGTGGTGCATTTGATATGCCAAAAACTGTAGCAATAATGGACCTCATTCCCAATGAATGGAGACGTTATTGGTGCCCGCTCGAGCAAATCAATGAACAACCGGAAGACAAGTGACAAGTAATAATATAGCGTCTCTCTCCATTGAAGATGCCCATCCCCAATTTCTAAGGCTTACCTCTTAGGATTTAGGACTCAAAGGTTCTTACAAGTCTGAAAGTGGAACCCACTCCCCCACACCCTGCCCCTACTGATCAAGGGACAAGGAGGAACTGGCTGCCACATCGGAAGTTTATTTGTATGTATTTATTTGTTTTTTGGGTCATACATGGTGCTGCTCAAGGCTTACTCCATGTTCTATGCTCAGGGATCCCTCCTGGTAGGTCTTGGAGAACCATATGAGGCATTGGGAATTGAATCTGGGTCAGACATATGTCAAGTGAGTGTCCTACCCACTGTACTATATCTCTGGCCTACATGGGGAGTTTAAAAGGGCTAAAACACAGAAGGGATGTATATATGTATATGTATATATGTATATATACACATACATACATACATATAATACATATATAATACATATATAATACATATATAATACATATATATAATACATATATATATGCACTTGGGGGAACTCAAGAGTTCCCCCCCCAAGAGTGAGATGCAGCTAATTAAAAATAGGGTACCAAATTATAAGAAAAATGAGACCTCTAACAAAGGCTTCTCTGTCCAGCCCTGACTCTCAGTGGCAGTGGTGTACCAGGGGCTAATCTGAAGCTACAAAAACAGAGGGACACATGTGGTAGCTCATAGTCAAGCTTCTGCTGTGATGTGACCAGGGTGGGACTCTCTTGTGTCTAGAAATTTCCTGGGGAAAGGGATGCTATGGACCCACTTTGGTCTGTCCTCAAACTTGTTTGATTCATGAGTGATGAATGTTTGGAATTTCTTTGAAATCTACCTAGTAGGATACACTGTTCAGTCATCTCTGCAGAACTAGAATAAGTACAGACCACAAACATCAGAGCTTTGGGACAGCCAGGAATACAGATCACATTATCTGAAGTTTACAGTGACTGGTTCCCTCCTGAGTGTCTGTTACAAGAGGAAACTCCCCATTTTGACTGTTGAGTTCTCTGTCTCCAGTGGTGATGTTTCCCACCAGGAACATTTCCTTGTCTTGGTTCCCATTTGTTAGTTCCCTTTTGGAAACCACATTTCAGTGCCTATTGTTCCTCTTCTGCAGAGTGTTCTAGCTCAGTAGAAACACTCTCTGGAGGACGTATAAGCCCCAAGATGGAACAAGAATTAAAGGCTTTTTCCCCTAGCTGCAGCATTTGCTAATAATGTCACCACAGGGCCCCCTTTTTGCTAGCTCTTGCAGCACATAACTACTATTGGGGTTGTTAGGAACTGCCTCTGATAATTTTAGAGTTTCTTCCCCAGGCTTTCTTGAATTGATTTTTTGGCTGTTTAATATCACCCTTCTTTCCATATAGCTGCAGAGGCATGTTGACCTAAGAAGGCATATTTAGAATCAGTATAAATGTTTACTCCAAGTTTTTAGCCAGTTGGCAGGGTAAAGTATGAGAAATTATTCCTGCCTTGGATATGGCTGACTCTAGCTTCCAATCCAGATCAGACTAATAACTATATATGTAGTGTTTGTAGTTCCTTCATGGACAAGTCCACTGAAATCAGCAAACCATGTTTTATATGGATTCTTTAGGGTACCTATAAATCAATCCTACTAAGTATATTTGTTTAATTATCTCTATGTAAATAGAATTTGTTCTTAAAAAGAGATAGTTATGAACATTTTCTCTATTCTTTACTTTTAAATGGCTTGATTTAATAAACTTGTTATTTTGCACACAGAAATACTGTAGACTTCTTATTTTGCCTGTCACATCAGAGTTACTCAAGATTTGCAAGTGAGAAGAGCAGTGAGTGTGATCAGGTAGAGTTAGCTTTGGGCTCCTTATAGTCTCATGGGAGTGGACTGCCATTCAGGAGTCCACCCTTATCCTTTTAGGCTTGGGAGAGATCCTGATTCCCAGTATTTTCTCTTGATGCTGTGAGCAGGGTGGTCACAGATCAGGAGATTTCTTATCTTCCAAAAAAATGACATTTCCAGTTTTTTTTGTTGAGTCCTCCTGCCTTTTAGGTTTCTTCTGAGGGCTTTAAGGTACCAGTAAAAGTAACTTAAAATTTGAGCTTGTTCTCAACAGTTAAACCCATCCCTTTGTGTTCTTTGATTCTCTGGAAGAGGACCTTTGGGTTTGCAAAGTTACTTTTGAAATTTCCTATATGTATTATGGGTAAAGCCTACTACAGAGAGAAATCACTTCTTTTTTTTGTTAAATATTTTATTATACCACCGTGAGATACACAATTACATAGATGTTCATAAGATGTTCATATTTTGGTTTTGGTCATACAGTGTTCTAGCACCCATCCCTCCACCAGTGCCCATTTCCCGCCACCAATGTCCCTGATTCCCTCCCCCTCCCCTAGCCTGCCTCTATTGCAGGTTCTTTATTTCTTTCTCTGAGAAAAGCACTTTTCTCAATATATACAAACTTATTACCACAAAGTATTAAAGATCATATTAAAGGTGTCCAAATAAAATTTGCCCATCTAGATATGTTAACGCGAAAGGGGGTTTGTCTGTACTAGTGGGTTCTTGAGGATTGTATGAAAGAATTACAAAACTCAGAAAGTTCCGTGACATCAGTTTATTTTATTTATTTTTTTTTCCATTAAACATTTTAATTAATTTAAAATTGTTTTTTTTTAATTTTTTTTATTTTTAAAATTACAAAGATATACAATTAAAAAAGTTCATATTTGGGTTTTGGTCAAACAGTGTTGCAGCGCCCATCCCGCCACCAGTGCCCATCTCCCACCACCAACATCCCCGGTTCCCTCCCCTCCCCCAGCCCTGCTCCATGGCAGGTTCTTGATTTCTTTCCATTACTCTCTCTTTCTCTTTTCCTTCCCCTCCAGACTATGAATTACAGAACGTACATTAAAGGGTTGTCATGTGTATCTTTTTGCCTCTATTTAATGCTCAGTTCTAGGTTGGCATTAGTACCCTCAACAATTGTCAGCACACTGTTCCATTTCTGTCTTACCTAGCCTCTGAATCCCACAAGTTTGTGATAATTTCCACCTTTGACAGGACCTCCTGATCTATGTTTCACTTGACCTTGGATATTGGTATCATAATATGTACCTATATATTTATGTTATGCAGATAAATGCAGTCATTCTGTATCTGTCCATCAGTTTAATATACAGAGGTTTCCAGGTCCCTTCCCCAAATGTCTAGCCTCTCTGTAACCCGTGAACAAATTCCTGGTCCTGTCCCACGCAGTCTGCTCACATTCCACGAATGATGGCCCGCCTTTTTCTTGTGCTGCTCTTTCAGTGCCTGCCGTTGGGCCTCCCAACTGTTGTCTTGTCCCAGCTTTCCTTAGTCTCCAGCCTCTACCCTGTACACGTGGGTGAGACTCCTGTGCTCAGTACCTTGCCCTCTACCTAGGCATTCGTGCCCTGCCTGAACCTGGGCTATCCTGGGCTTCCAAGCCCTACCGTAACCTGGGCCTCTGAGCCTGGCCCTTCCTGTAGCAGCCCTTGCCTGGCCTTCGTGGCCTATCCATACTGGGCCCTGTACCTGGGAATGCTTCCTGACCTGATCCAAGGAGACAGGGAGGGAACCGGTTGGGAGCAGCTTACCAGAGAGAGGCCCAGCTCTTCTCTTCTCTTGTCTCTTCTCTCTTCTCCTCTCTTGTTTCTCCTTCTCCTCTCTTGGTTCTCCTTCTCCTCTCTTGTCTCATTACTGGGGAGGGGGTCTAGGGGTTGCTCCTGGGGTTTCCTTTTATTTGTTACCAAATCCCACCCCCAGGTTTCCCTTCTACATTTTGATTGACTACCTAGACCAGAGGTGGGATTAGCTACTTGAGACCTTGTGCTTTCCTTCTTAGCTCCTGCTGTATCCTCCTCCCACCCTCAGGAGTGGTTACCCTAAATTCTTTTAGGAATTGGGGTGAAGGTCCGTCTTCTGAAACTACTTTCTGCTGACACATGGGCACTGGTCTCCCTAGGGGCCCCTAGAGTACCATTCCTGTTCCCTAACTGGAGCAGTGGTGGAGGAGTTGGTTTCTCTGATGACTGGTCACTGCTTATCTACTCCTGAAATTCTTTTCTGAGAGGTAAAGAAAAGAACCTGAAAGGCCTGGGTAAAGCCTAGACCTCCCAGCCAGTCCTGGGGTGGCAGAGGTGGAACCGGAGAAAGTGACCATCTCCTCCTCCCTCCCTCACCTCACGTAAGCCACCTGTGGGGCCCACTGACTTCACAATGGGCCAGGCACTTGTCTTTTATGAGGCAAACCAGGGTTCTATCCCCAGCACCTCATAGGGTCCCTCAGCCCTCCAGGAGTGATTCTTAAACAAGGAATAAGCTCTGATCACAGTCCAGAGTGGCTCAAAAAACCAATCAGTCAATTAGCCAATACATGACAAGAATGATATATTTAGTACATTTAGTGTTGTTGCAGACAGAAGGATGGGGGGTGCTGATAATGAATATTAAGAAAAGCGTTATGTGGAACCTAAAAGCAACTCGTTGGTATGAAGTCTTTTTAATGCAAAAGATCCACGTTAACTGAAAACCATTGAGATGGGAAATTCCAGGCAAGGGGATGGCCTGGCTTCAGAGGAGACCTGAACAAAGCTCTTGCTCAGGTTATTACAAGACCATCAACAACTCTAGCAATGAACTTGGGGAGGGGGCAGTTGAGGAGAACTATAACTACCTTGGCGGAGGACACAAAGCCTTGACTCTTTGGTCTGCATCTGCACGAAATGTGTATTTTCTTATTGTAAGGCACATTTCCCTAACCAGAATCAGGGGAAAAGATTATTTCCCACACTGGGCAGAAGCCAGGTGCGATTTGACAACTGCCTCCAGAGGCTCGTGAGACATAAAGTCTGTAACATGCATGGGCTCCTCAAAGACTTTTGTTAGTCCCAGATTTTCCCTAGGCCCTTCCCATTGTTGACCGAGGTAGGTAGGAAAAGAAGTGTTGGATTGAGGCTGCTGTCTCACTCTTCTCCACTTCATAAGCCACAGGGGAACCCTAGTTCTTCACTGCTGAGGGTCACATCACCCACACATAATAGGTTCATGTTGAAAACCTTGATTTCCTGCATTTTATATGACAAATTTTTACTTCGCAGTACTTATTAAAGTTTTTATCCTGTAGAACTCTCTGAATACAAGACACTAGAATAATTCTATAGATGGAAAAAAGGACTCTAGAATCTTCATAGGTAATGCTATTATTACAAATAATACATTTGCAAGGAAGTTTGCTACATGGAAATTAAAAGATTTAAAACTCTCATACATCTTACTATGAAACAAGCAAGTGTTATGGACAGAGAGGTAAGGGGCCTGGTAATGTGCCCTTGCGAAATAAAACTTCAGAAGCAAATGTCCAGCTCTGACAGAGCCCAATGACATGAAGACCTCATCTTTTTGAGAAGAGAATCCTGAGCTCTTTGGAAAGGAGGAACTGAGACACTGTCCAGATGCAGAAATCTGCAGATCCACCTGGAGTAGGGTGAGCCCCTCAGTAAAAGAGAAGCTACAGAAGAATATGTGATCACAGAAAGATGATCAGCAGTGTGAGATTTTCCCTGTGACAATGTTCAGATTATCTTCCGTGTGTGCAGAGAACTCGGGGGAAAACCATTTGGAGGAAAGCCTATAAACTCCTTTGAAAAGTTATTGAACACATGTATTTCCTTGTTTGATTTTTTTTCCACTCTGAAGAAGACTATTCTTTTTGGACATGCATTCCTCTCTTTCCCCTCACATCTTTCTGAGTAAATTCCTTTAAATAAATAACTATTTTTGCACTATTATACTTCCTCCTGAAATTCTTCTCAGTGAGAGAAAGGGACAGACCTGGGAGGCCTGTGCCAAGGTGAGGACTGACTTTCCTTTCCTGTATAAAGCAATAAAAGCAATACTTCACTTCAGTCTGAGCCCCTGGCTCCCCAAGTAATCAGGTTTCAGAGATCATGCTACAAGAAGTAAGGATCAGCAGGTTTCAGGTGCAACTTGATGGCTTCCTAGTGAGAGTAGACAGATGTAAATATTTGGGCCATGTAGACAATTGTAGCAGATTTTATCAGTCCTGAACCATCCAGACATTTCCCAGGTGACTGAGATGGGCCCAGCAGAGAGGAGGATGGAAGAACATAACAAAAGAAATAGCTTTTATTTAAGGAAAAGCATATTTTCTGCCCAGAGGAGTAGACTTAAGCAGACCTTGAAGTTAGCCACTAACCAGGTGGTTTCAGCTGAATAGGGGTAGGGCTACCCTATTCCCATGACATGCGTGTGTGAGTGTTGAGTTGCTGTTGTGACTGTTTTGAGGTTTGCGCCTATCACTGTGGCTTATTATTTTGAAAACTAGAGGGACAGAAAGCCAGATGGAACTAACTGCCCAATTTGCTTTTGTACTTTTGGTTTGGTTTAGATAAGATTAGGAAAGCAAAACCTCATCCTGACCACTGTATGACCAAAACCCAAATATGAACTTTTTAATTGTATATCTTTTTTATTTGTATATCTCACGGTGGTATAATAAAATACTTAAAAAAAAGAAAAAAAAAGAAAAGAAATCTGGCACTGTCAAAAAAAAAAAACTCATCCTGAAATGTAACCATCAGGGTTTAATAAATACAAAAGCCTCAGTGGCTCTGGGTTCCAGGTCTTTTGGTCTGCGAACCCTCAGCATAGAATTTCTAATGCTTGGATCCATTAAAGACTCTTACTTTTCTGTAGCCTCTGTTTCTTTTTTTTTTAAATTTTTTTTATTTTTTACAATTACAAAGATATACAATTAAAAAGTTCATATTTGGGTTTTGGTCATACAGTGTAGCAGCACCCATCCCGCCACCATAGCCTCTGTTTCTGAGTCCTTTGTTTGGCAACTGTTGGTGAATTAACAGAGGAAGCACATTTTTCTTGGTGCTTCCTCTCTCTCTCCCCACTTAACCCATCCACTCATAAGAGAGGACTCGAGAAAGAGTCTATTCCCTTCCTCTTTGACCACCTCAATCACCAGGAAGTGCATGGGAGAATTAAGACTGGTCAAGTCTCTTGTGAGTACCTTGTCAGAACAGTTGCTTGTGTCTCACCAGCTCTATCAGGCAGTCATTAAAATGTGCCTAGTCTCACTTCATCTACACTATGTGGGAATTAATCTCTACAACTGGTTTTCTTAGAGAGCTGTATGTAGCCTTAGGCTGGAGCAAGGAATTTGCTTTTTGCAGGAAAAAGAAAAAAAATTCTGACCTACGCCCAGGTTTTGTTTTTTTTTTTGTTTTCCTTTTCCTGGTCCACTGCCTAAACTCACAGCAGAGAGTTTCAGGAAGGAGATGGATGGTAAAGTAAGTTTGTTTGGGAAATATGCAGGAGAGAGAGAGAGAGTCACACACCCAAGAGAGAATGCATGTGGAAGGAAGAGAGTCAAGTCATATCCCAAACTGAGAAGTCTGTAAGTTTCCTAGGTTAAAAAAAAATGTGTGCCATGAAATTTTTTAAAAGGAATTACCTCTGTAGAGATGCATGTGGCCTGAGAATGGGAAAATGTTCAACTTTGCTTTTTGTCGAGCTAGTTTTTTATGAGATTTTTCCCAAGCAGACTTGAGCTTCCCAAAATCTGTTCCTTGGGTGCTGTCAAGGGGGAGTCCCGGAACTCCTGAGGGGCGTTCTTAGAGACTCACAGCATGTCTTTTCCTGAAGTGGAGCTTCAGCACCTGGTGGTTCCTGCCAATGCTCAGGACCTGGGATTCGGCATCTCATAGGTTTTCCAGCCTCCTCAGCTGGGTGGCATATTTCAAAGGATTTTATACCTTTGGACTGGTTTGGGTTCTGGATAGTATCTTTTACCATAGTATCTTTTACCAAATTACCAGTCTCCTATCTCCCTGCCTGATATAGTCCACACACAAGTACTCCTGATATTTCAAATGAAAACTTCAAAGTGGTAAGGAGAAGAACATTAATAAAGTTGAGAGAAGTCACAGTAAGCTCCTAAAAGGAAAGAAAAAGTGTGAGAAAGAGTGTTAGAAAACTGCAGTCTGTATAATGGGATCTCACACAATGTATTTGAAACTTAACATGGAAATATAGACAAGAACTTCAGGGGTAACATACTTTGTAATCTCAAGCCATATGCATGGTGGACACAACCAAGAAGAACCCATTAAATATAACTGCTGTTTAAGAAAGTAGATATTAAAAAAACAGGAGAATGAAATAAACTCTGACTAAGTGGCAAAGGCAAATTTCATACACCCTAAGAATTCATAGAAAAAGTTGGCAATAAAATCCTTCACTTGAATATTTTAAATTTTAGTTTTCTTAGAATCATTTTGGGTTACACCCAGTGCACTTAAAGGCTACTCTTGGCTCTGCACCCAGGAATTACAGCTGGCAGTGCAGGGGGTTATATCAGAAGTCAGCGATTGAGCCCTGGTCAACTGCATGTAAGACAAGTGTCCTACCCACTGTACTATCTCTTTAGTTCCTTTATTAGAATATTAATGATTTTTCTTTGTGGCCTAAACTCATCAATTAAATGACACAATAGCAGATGAATCAGAAAATTTAATCCAACCTTCTCTTTCTTTTCAGGACACCGTGAAACTATGAAGACACCTAAAGAAAGATACTGATACTTACCCTGTAATGAAGGAGTTTTATTTAATTAATTTATTCATTTTAAATTTTATCATACCACCCTGAAATATACAGTTGAAAAGATGTTCATGATTGGGTTTCAGTCATACAATGTGTGCCAGCACCCATCCCTCCACCAGTGCACATTTCCCAACGCCAATGTCCGGGAGACCAGATTCTCCACCCCCCACGACCCCAGCCTGCCTCTATAGCAGGCAATTTTCAGAAAGATTTTTGATTTGGGATTTTTTCCTATATTTTTTCAGGAGTTTGCTTATTTGAGGGGCTTGTCTTGTCTTAAAGTAGTCAATTTAGTTGTTCTTGTAACCATGATTTTGAACTTCCTGAGTTGTTTGTTGTTGTTCCCTGTGTGTTGTTCCCTGTTATGTAACAACGGGGGGTCTAGCTGGGTAAAGTATTCTTGGTGAGGCAATTTTTTTATTGATTGTTTTTTACTATATCCTACCACTGTCCTCAGGTTTGGAGGGTTTCATCAGATAAGTCTTCTGTAAATGTTAAGGCTGCCCTTTTATAAGGAATTTCCTTCTCTGAAATTGCTCCTTTCAGTACTTTATGATTCTAGTCATTCTGATTAGGATGTGTATTAGAGTATTTTTATTTGGATTTATTTCAGTTGGTATCCATCGGCTGCGTGGATCTGGGTCCATATACTCTCCAGCTCTGGGAACTTCTCAGGCATGATGTCTTTGACAGTAGCTTCTTCATCAGGATTTGCTTCTTGCCCCTATGGAACCCTAGTGATCCTTATATTGTTCTTGAATTCATCAAATGTCCTCATGTTATCTGTTGGTTTATTTTGAGGTTCTTTTCTATCTTCTGCTGTAGTCTGGAGACTCTTTATACTTCATCTTGGAGCTCATTGGCTCTATCCTCAGCAGCTGTTGCTCTGCTGCTGAGGCTTTTCAGTGAGTTTTTTATTTTACCCAGTTTTTTTAATGTCATTTCTGTTTGTATTTAGTTAGTACTTCCCTTATTTATGCTCTCATGTCATCTCGTATTTTATTGGCGAGTTCTTTTGTTTATTTGAGCTCCTTTGCATCCTTAGCAGCTCCATTCTAAATTCCTTACCTGAGAGGTTATATAACTCATCATCATTGGGTCATCTGGGCTAGCATATTCACTCACTAAGCCTGGTGGGTTTCTGAGTTGTTTTTCCATTGTGACCTTTGCATTTTGGATTCCCTGCACTCCCTGTTTCTTTTTGTTTGTGGTGTGGTGTTAATTGGAGTAGTGGCTAATGGACTGTTTGCCTAATGTGGTTTGGGTGGTCAGGCTGCCCTAGTGTGCATCCCATATAAGAGGCTAATTTGTGGTTCTTATTGGACATGATGGGGAGATTAGCTTGAGGTCACATTTTGAGGCCACTACTCTTGAGACCACTCCCACCCATCCTCTGACATGTAAACTCAGGTATTAGATACTTTCAGCTTACAGCCCTAGTTTGGAGTTGTCTCCAGCCTGGGGCCTGCTGATCTGCCTTTTAGTGCCAGCCCAACCCACTGTCACTAGTTTTCAACACAGTTGAAAGTCCTTTCCATAGCAACTATGCAAGAAAGAGAAATTAATATAACTCAAACTGGATTCACTATTACAGTTGATATGATGTTAGGCTTATATAAAAATCAATAAAGTATGTCAAAAACATCTAGAGGCAGGCTGCAGAATCAACATGGAGAAATGTCACATTTTTATATGCAGTGAGGAAGAAAGGAATAGAAAACTATTTCCATTTATACTTGATCACTTGAATCCTGTTATTCATCGATTTGCTTGAGCGGGTGCCAGTAACATTTCCATTGGACCCTATCACGTGCCAATGTAGCTCCAATGGCATCTGGTTGATTCAGGAATATGAAGAGCCTCAAACCGTTCCTTCAGGGTCTTGACAAGGAAGTCTGACCATCTTGTAGGTGGGCGGCCACGTGATCTTTTGACATCCCGTGGGATCCAGTCGGTAATGGCTCTAGTCCAGCAGTTGTCTCCAAATCACATATATTTCCATTTATAACTGTGTCAAAAACATAAAGTAGCTTAAACAAACTTAACAAAGATGAAAGACATGGAAAGACCTCTAGTCGGTGGTGGAGAGATGTTGACACTATGGAGGGCATGTGGTGCTTCTCTCTGTTTGAATGTGTCCCTCCCCGGTTGCTGCCTATGATGGGCAGGCTAAAGCAGATCCAGAATATGAGGTGCTCTAGCCCATTAGCTATATGTAATTGTACACAGTACATCAAGTGCATGAGAGAGAGAGAGAGAGAAAGAGAGAGAGAAAGAGAAAGCAAAGTGCCTGCCATAGAGGCAGGCTGGGTGGAGGGTTAAGGGAATCAGTGGACATTGGTGGTAGGAAATGTGTACTGGTGGCAGGATGGGTGCTGGAACACTGTATGACTGAAACCTAGTCATGAGCAGTTTTGTAATTGTATTTCTCACGGTCTGATCTCTCCCTGTTGAGGTTTCTCAGTAAATGCTTGAGATGAGAGCCTTCTACTGAGAGTAGACCATCTACACGGCAGAGCCTGGCAAGCTACACGTGTTGTATTTGATATGCCAAAAAACCAGTAACAATTATAGACCTCATTCCTATGACCTGAAGGAATGGTTTGAGGCTCTTCGTGCTCCTGGAGGGAGCAGATGCCCTTGGGCTACACTTGCTTGCAACAGGATGTATGGAGATGTTACTGGTGCCTGCTCGAGCAAATTGATGAACAACGGGAAGACAAGTGGTGTATATAATGTAATTATATAGATCATTCTACAATCTAGATACCAACAGTTAGAGCATTTCTGCTCACAATAAAAAATAAAGGAAAGGTTTTGAAATTTAAACTTCAAAAGAGTAGTTTCTCAGACTGACATAAGAAATTAAATGGAAACTACTCATGCTTGGTAGACAAAAAATAGATTTAAGACAACACAGATAATAAAAAGACTTATTTCCACTCAAAAATTTCCTTAGCTGAAAGGAATGTGTGGAAAGATAGAAAGGAAATACAAAGGGGACGAGGTTTGTAAGATTCTACATGTGAGGGGTGATGCCCTAGTGTGCCCCAAGTGGAGTCACTAATACCCCATTGTTTCCAGTGCCCCTGGATTAATAGTCATTCAATCACTAGCATGCAGAGACACATGCGAACTAAGGAGCACTGACGTAGCTCGGTCATGTTCACACTTCCATTGGTTTCTAGTTAGGAACTCACTTCAGTAAAGTTCACAATTCCTTTGGCTAGAATAAGTCATCTGCTAAAGCTGAATTTTTTGGCACAAGTATTTCAATATTTCATGTACTTAAAATTCCGTCTGTGCATGTTCAGACACGTCTTGATTGCTTGTCGATTTATTTTCACCTCATGCCTCCCAGGCCTGGAGAAAGCAAAGTTTCCTCTTCCCCTCATACACCTGCCTTATGTGTACTGCTCTGTCTGCCCAGATCACATGTTTTGGGCATTGTTGATGTACTTGGTTGGGATCTTTCATTTTCTCCACCTGTTATTATTGAGATCCAAAAAGGAGATGTGAAGGAACATACTAGGCTTTGATAAATGGTAAACAAAGTCCTTTGTCATCCAATGGATGGGAGTAAAATTTGATGACTTTCTGGTATTCAACAATATCCTCTTTAATTTTATTCATGTTGTAGAAAAAGGCAATACTTCATCTTTTCTTAAAATTTAATTTAATTTTATATATTTATTATAATTTCTTTATTCATTCATCTGCAGTTGGAATTTTGGGTTGTTTCACAAACAACTTGTCAGAGTCCCATCCTACAGCAAAACCTATTTCAAGCCCAGGTATACCTGATCCAGAGACTCAGATACATGGGGTAGGGTTCCTACCAGCTCTCCCTATGCTCATCTGATCATGAGGTGCCCGGGAGGGAAGGCGGGTTCTAGACCTGGCCCACCATCCCAATAGAGCCTCACAATAAGCCAGAGGAACTCCTACACCATGAGGGCAGTCATTTTCAACATCTGGACTCCTCAAAGCTCCTCAAAGCTCCACCCAAGAGAAAAGCTGATATCTCCCCATTGTGGTTCATCAGTAAAAGCACGAGATGAGAACCTACTACTGAGAGTATACCACCTACACCGCAGAGCCTGGCAAGCTACCCATGTGGTATTTGATATGCGAAATACCAGTAACAATTATAGACCTCATTCCCATGACCTGAAGGAATGGTTTGAGGCTCTCCGTGTTCCTGGAGTGAGCAGATGCCCTTGGGTTGCACTAGCATGCGACAGGACATATGGAGATGTTACTGGTGTGTGCTCAAGCAAATCGATGAACAACGGGAAGACAAGTGATACAAGTGATTCACAAATTTACTCTTTTAAATAACACTGAAATAAACATAGGTGTGTATAAGTCTTTTGTATTGTTTTTATATTCTTGGAATAGATGCCACACAGTGGAATTGCTGAGTTATTTGAACTTCTATTTTTATTTTTCAGAAATATTTATGATGTTTCCAGAAGACATACTACCAACTGTGAAAAAATCTTTTATTGCTACATGCTCATCTATAGCAGGTTGTTTTCTTTTGATAAAGGTCATTCTCACTTCTGTGAGATAATAGCTCACTGTTGTTTGATTTTTATTTCCCCGATATTAATGATGATAAATACAATTTTATATTTCAGTTGGCCTTTTGTATGCTTTTCCACATTCTTGATAGGGTTAGTGTTGTTGAACATTGTGTGTGCTCTGCATAGCTTCGGTATCAGCCATTGTCAGCTGCATTCAATGCATTAGAATGCCTTGTAATTTTGACCATTGAGCCATATTGTCTTTCTCAGTTTAGTTTCATGCAATCCCACTTGTTAATTTACTTTTTGTTTTATTTGTCAATGGAGTATAAGCATTGACCTTGAGTTGTACATTGTGGAGATTCTAACTTGATATAGTTTATAGATTTGAGTTTGACATCAAAATCTTTAATACATTGTGATTAGCCTTTGTATCCTTTGGACAATAGTAATCCAATTTTATTATTTTCATGTATAGCTGTCCAGTTTTCTAACCATTTTTGTTGATGGGTATTTTCTTTCTTTCTTTCTTCCTTTTTTTTTTTTTTTTTTTGCTTTTTTGGATCACACCCGGCAATGCTCAGGGGTTTCTCTGGCTGTGCACTCAGGAATTACTCCTGGCGGTGTTCAGGGTACTGTATAGGATGCCGGGCGATCGAACCCAGGCCAGCACAGGCCGGCCGCTGCAAGGCAAACTCCCTACCCACTGGACTGTTGCTCTGGCCCGATGAGGATTTTCTTAATCCAATTACTGTACCTTTGTGATCACCGCCAGTATTACTTCTGCACTCTCAGTTCTCTTCAACTGACTGATCTGAAAAACTGTTTTCATTCCAGTACCAAACTGCTTTGAATTCTATGATTTCATAGTATAAATTAAAGACAAGGAATGCAATCCTTTGCCTCTTTTTTTCTGAATTAATTTTGCTATTTAGGGTGTCTTAGAGTTTCATACAAATTTAAGCAGTCTTTACTTTGTGTCCTTGAAAAATTGTTAAGAATACAATCTGTATAATGCTTTGGGTGGCATGGCTATTTAGGCAATGCTAACTATTCAAATTAATGAACTTGGAATGTTTCTATTTCTTTATGCCTTATATTTTTAATTATGATATCGCTTTCTATATATAGTCTTTAACTTCCTTAGGTTGATTTTTAGGTACTTGATATTTTAAATATTTATCTTTTTTTTGGTTTTTGGGGCTACATCTAGCAGTGCTCAGGGCTTATTCCCAGCTCATGGATCATTCCTGGAGGTGCTCAAGAGACCATGTGCGGTGTCAGGGATGACGTCCAGGCTTACATTGTCGACAAGCACCTTACATGCTTGGTACTTTTCATTCCTGGTACTTGATATTTTTTAAACAGTTCTTTAGTATTTTTATTTTTCTCTTCAGTTCAGTGTTTGCAACAGATTTTTATATGTTTACTTTTTAGTCTGCTACTTTTAACACATTGGTTTAATTTTTCTAGCTGATGGTCTTCTAGGGCCTCTGTCTGTATCCATCACATCATCTGCTAATAGAGATAGTTGAACTTCCTTCCAGTTTGAATTCCCTTGATTTCTTATTCTTAGCTGATTTCTGTAGCTATTACATTCAATACTATGTTTAATAATGATGGTGAAAGTGGACAACTTTGTTTTGTGCCTGATCTTAGTTAGAGGTACAGCTTCGGATATTCAAAATTGAGTTTGAATTTACTGTATGTTTGTTGTATATAATCTTTATTTTCTTGATATATGTTTCCTCTGTCCTTATTTTGTTGGAGAACTTCTATCATGAACGTGAGTATTGAATCTTCAAAGGTTTTCTCTGGATCTATTGCTATGGTCATATGATTTTTGTCTTTCCTTCATTGATTTGGTGAATTATGTTTATTTATTTGCAAACATCGAAGCATCCTTGTGATAAATGAAACTTGTTTATGATAAATCAAGTATAAAAATCAAGTATTGTACTTTTGGTGCAATTACTTAAAATAAGGTTCATTAATATTTTGATGATATTATTTGCATCTATATTCATTCATCAGAGCTATTGACCTGCAATTTCTGTTCTTAGTATGATCTTTGTCTTACAATATTAGGGTAATATTGTAATGGAAACTATTAGAAAGGGTTCTTGATTTCTTTTATTTTTCTGGATGAGTTTGGGGAATACAGGCTTTACTTTATTTGTTTTTGCTCATATCCATGTGGATTGTCAGTTTTATGGATCTGTATTTATAATTATCAACATAAATTGTTATAAGAATATTAATTTTTACTCTGTTGCTCATGAAAAAAATATGGAGAAAATTTAATTTCTGGATTTCCCCATGTTAATTAAAGAAAAAATTAATGTTAGGATTTTCCCCTATGCTAATTAAAGAAAAAAATTAATTTCAGGATTTTCCTTCTTTGATAATTAAATGCCATGGTGCCTCTGCTATTTATTATTTTAATTTTTTGTCTTAGAATTTCAGACTGCCTAATACGTGTTTCATGCCTTATAACTAGTATATTATTTGTTTCATATCTCCCAATCATGCAGGTAGAATTTTGCAGGGATAAGTTTTTCAGGATTTCACTATATTAAATCATGGGCCAGTTTAAAGCTCAAATGCTTAATAACTTCAGGGGTATTTGAAGATTTGGTAGAAGTTACTAGTGAACTCTGTGTATCTGAACATTAGAAACTGTTTCAATTTCCATAATTAGCCTGCTCAGGTTTTCTAATTCCTCTGATTCAGTTTTAGGAGGTGTGCATGTTTCTAAAAATCCATTCATTTTTCTCATAGCAACATTTGTGTTTTTAAGGTAACTATTATAACTTCTTTGACCCCTCAAACTCTTTACTGTAGGGTGTGAGCTCACTGTCTACACAGACCCATTTGAGAACCTCAGTGGGACTCATTTCCTGGGGTGTTAGGAATCATATTTAGTCTTAGGGCAACAGAAGCTGAAGTTAAATTACTGTTACAAATGTCCAGGATGCTATAAGATACACCTGTGATACTTGTGTTTGGGGGTTAATTCAATTCTTGAGGTTTTAAAGTATTCAAATCACTATATCACCCTCTTATAAATTTTAGCAATACAGTTTTTCCTGTTTATATTGCATGCAGTTGCATGCTAAAATACTATTGTGAAGTTTTAAGGAACATACTATAGGTGTAGAGGAGATAGATGGTCTACATTGACTCAAATGCTTATGCTTTTACTTTGACTCATGATAAAAATGCAATTTTCCCATTTGTTATGAGTCATAGGTCAAAGGGAAGAATTATTAAATTATTCCCTTTAGCAAAGTATTAATACTTTGCTAAAGTAAAGCATACATACAACAACCAGACCAGATGCAACCAGATGCCATTGGGCTACACTGGCACGTGTTAGGGTCAAATGGAAATGTTACTGGCGCCTGCTTGAGCAAATTGATGAATAACGGGATGTCAAGTGATCAAGTGATCAAGTGAAGGCATACATAAAGTTTAAGGTTTAAGTAGCAAGGATTATAAGTTTAGTCTATTTAGCGCTATACAGAAAATCTTTTTTATCACTTTTTGGGTCACACCTGGCAATGCTCAGGGTTACTCCTGGCTCTACGCTCAAGAATTACTCCTGGCATTGTTCAGGGGACCATATGGGATGCCGGGATCTAACCCAGGTCGGCCTCGTGCAAGGCAAATGCCCTATCTGCTGGACTATCACTCCATCCCCCAGAAAATCTTTTTATCTGTGATTTTTTATCTTCATTTTTTTTCCTTTTTTGGGATTGTGGTCACACCTGGCAATGCTCAGGGGTTACTCCTGGCTCTGCACTCAGGAATTACTCCTGGCGGTGCTCAGGGGACCATATGGGATGCAGGGGATCGAACCCAGGCCGGCACAGGCCAGATACCGTGCAAGGCAAACGCCCTACTCACTGGGCTATCGCCTCCGGCCCTTTATCTTCATTTTTTAAGTTTCTTTTTGACCCAAAGTGCTGTAGCTCTGTCCATCTGTGAAGAACCTGTCTTCTATGGCTTCAGTCTAAGACACTTCCCCACAGATTTCTCTGAACAGAAGCCTTAGAATAAATCCACAAACGACAAAAAGACTATTAGATACTTACACAATTTAAATACTCCCTTATAAAAAATTTGTGGTTAAGTCTACTAACTCAAGATACAAAATTTCTTGAAGTAAGCAGAATTAACTAAAACATATAAGAGCTCTTAGTATTCTCAATCAATTTTAGGATAATATATCAAGTAGGCCTGACTTTCATCACTATATCACTTGACATCCCGTTGTTCATCGATTTCCCGAGCGGGCACCATTAATGTTTCCATTTGACCCTATTACGTGCCAGTGTAGCCCAATGGCATCTGGTTGCTTCAAATACGAAGAGCCTCACACCGTTCGTTCAGGGTCTTGACAAGAAGTCTGACCATTTTGTAGGTGGGCGGCCATGGGATCTTTTGACGTTCCGTGGGATCTAGTTGGTAACAGCTTTAGTCCAGTGGTTGTCTCCAAATCACATTACATGTCCAGTCCATCTGATTTTCTATGCCTTGGCAAACGAGACAGCGTCCCTGACCCTGGAACGCCGACGGAGGTCGGAACTCCGGATTCCTTCTCTTACTTGAGTGAGGCATGATATTCCAGCACAAATCTTTTGATTCCTCTTTGGGAGACCCGAATAGCATTCTCAACCTGCTTTTTGTAGGGCCCAGGTCTCTGAGGTGTATGTTAAAGCAGGGAGAACAGAGGGATCAAAGAGAGGTGCTGGAGCTGGAGGTTCTTTTGTCTTTTAGCTATTTCTTCGATGCTGTTGAAGGCATTCTATGCTGCTCTCTTCCTCCTGCACAGCTCAGGTTTTAGGTCATTCATCATGTTGACTTCTCGACCTAGGTACACATAATTGCTTCATTCAGAGATGTTTGTTCCATTGAGAGTGAATGGGGCCTCTGGAACTAGTTTATTTTTTATGAACATACTTTTGTTGAGATTCAGCTGTAGACCCATCTTTCCACATTCTCGGTCAAAGTCAGCCAGCATTTGTGCCATTTGGCTAATATTTGATGTATTAGAATGATGTTTCAAGAGAAGTGGTGGTGGTATAGTCACCAACCGTCTATATTTACTCCCATTCCTTCCCATTCTAATTGTCGCATGATGTTATCGAGGGTGGCACTGAAGAGTTTTGGTGAAATGGTATCACCCTGTCGAACCCCCTTTTTGACATCAATGATCACTTCTTTGTAGAATGGTGAGATCCTGGTGGTGAATCTGTAATAGAGTTCACGAAGGATCTTGATGTATTGGGTTTGAACGCCCTGTTTGGCTAGGATTTTGATGACTGCTTTGGTCTCAACAGAATCAAAGGCTTTCTTTAAATCAATGAACATGAGACAGAGCGGCATCTTGAACTCCCTACAAATCTCAATGAGCTTGGTTACTGTGTGGATATGGTCGATTGTGCTGAATCCTTTTTGGAAGCCAGCTTGCTCGCATTAGATGATTGTCCTTCATCTAATGTTCTGGCAATCCTGTTCAGGATGACTCAAGTGAACAGCTTGTAGATCACGTACAACAGGCAGATGTGGCGATAGTTGCCAATGTCATGAATGTCTCCCTTCTTGAACAGTAGAACTGTCCTGCTGGTTTTCATTGGGAGGGTATCTTGCATTCGGACAGGTAGCGTGTGAAGAGCCAAGACAGTGTGTTGATGAGTAGTGACAGCAGATTCTTCAGGTGTTCAGGTCTGTCTTTGTGTGGGCCTGGTGCTGTTCCCTTCTTCACCGACTAAATGGCATATCGGATTTCAGAAGGGAGAACATTGGGAACGACATACTCATCCTGCAGAATTAGGTATGTGGGCAGGTGGATGTGGCTATTAAACAGATCTGAGTAGAAGTCATGGATAATCTTCTCCATTACCTCTTTGGAAGATGTGATAGAATCATTAGGATATCGGAGGGCAGTCATTTTGGTCTTATAGTTGGCGGAGGACAGGCGGGCGTTGAAAATTTTTTTCCCAGCTTCTTCTGAATGTGAATGTGGCTTCTGTTGCATCTTCCAGTATTTCTGCTCTTCTCTCTTTGAGGTCTTCCTTTATCGCTTCTCTGCACTGCTTTGCGAGCTTGAACATTAGCATTTGGTTACCTGAGGCTCACACCTTACCACGTTGGTGAATGAGCTCCAGAGTTTTTGAAGACAGGTGTCCTTTTGTGTCTTTCTCTTGGGCATTCTTCTCACAATTATGGAGGTGCTGAACCAGACGGTTGTATTCTTCATCGATGTCGTCAATGATGGTATCTCGCTGCCCACTGCAAGTGGACTCCGCCGAGGCCACCACTGGACCCCCAAGGAGCCAGCGTGGGCCAGCGTCTCCTCGTGCAGCCAGGGCCAGCGGCTCGCCAATGGCCGAGGGCTGGCAGTGGGAGGACGAGGAGGAGGAGCTTCAAGATCGCGGGGAGCTTAGGGCCAGCGCCACTACCAGGTTTGGGTGCTCTCATGCCACTCTGCAGCAGGATAGGATCTGAATCTTGGGCCGCAGATACACCAGGTAGAGCAGATACCAGCTCTCCCCGTTGAAACCCCCTGCACTCCACTGACCACAAAAGTGACTTCTGCCTGAGTCCACCATCCAAATAGAGCCTCAGGAGAACCCAGAGGAACCCCCCACACCAGTTGGCAGCGATCTTCATCCACACTCCACAGCTCTTCAGATCTTCACCCAAGAGATTAAGCCAATCTCCAGCCCAGCTTGTCAGAGACCCAGCCTACAAGGGCCCACCCTTCAGAGGCCCACCATTCAGAGGAGAGTATTTCAAGCCCAGGAATTCTTGAGCCACAGATGCAGATACACCAGGCAGAGCAGATACCAGTTCTCCCTGTTATGAGTGGCTGCTGCGCAGCAGTGCAATTTATCTCCAAATTACCATGAATATTCTAACCACCCCTCTCAGAGAGCCTGGCAAGCTACTGAGAGTATACCACCCACACAGCAGAGTCTGGCAAGCTGTCTGATGCGTATTCGATATGCCAAAACCAGTAATAAAAATGTTTATCTTCCTGACCCTGAAAGAGCTCTTAATAGAGCAGCACTAAGAAGAATGAACAAGCAGTGCCTGATAAAATTTCAGGGCCAAACTAGGCTGCCAAAAACAAGAAGGGCTAAAATGACTGTACTTTCAATGCACGTACACTGGCATTGGAAGCATAAATTGAGGACCTGATGGTGCAAGCGCAAATGATCAAGTAATGCGACATCATTGGTCTGACTGAGACAAGGAGGCATCCTTGATGCTGTTTTTGCCACTGGAGAAGAACTCTTCCTAGGAACATGCAACGAAACAGGCATTGATGGCGTCAGTGTCCTTGTAAACACGATCCTGGCCATGAACATTGATTCATTTGAATGCCTAACAAACCATATCGGGCGATTACACTTGAAGAGATGTGGCCCACTGCCAGCAATTTCTATATTTGTTGTCTATGCATCAACATCCACATACAAGGAAGATGAAATTGAGAAATTCTACATGGAACTGGAGGAGTTCTATAAAAAGATCACACCTTCTACAAGATTATAGTCGTGATTTTAATGCCAAGATAGGACCAAGATGATCAGCTGAAGAACTCCACATTGGGACCCATGGCCTAGAATGGAATGAGCAGGGTGAGAGACTATCTGAGTTCATCATGTCCACCATGACCATTCATGGGAACTCATGTTCCAGAAGGCTGAAGCAAAATGTTGGATATGGGAAACCCCTGGTGGACAGCTCCACAATGAAATTGACCACATCTTCAATCAGAAGTTTTGCCTGACCCATGCAGCTGTCATCCCAAAATTCCAATCAGGATTGGACCACCGTCTCCCTTCGTGGCAAAATTCTACTTCACGCAACAGAGAGAAAGGCTGCAAAGTTTAAGAAGAGAACTCCCAGAATGACCACCAACTGGGAACTATTTGGCATCATTGTGGCAACATGGGAAGATACCATCATTGACAACACTTTTATATGGGAGATAATACTATGGAAGGCCTTAGAAGAAAGAGTTCCACCAAGGCCTTCTATATTCATTTTATCTTCCATAGTTTTTTTTCAAAGCAAAGATTAGGTTTTTAAGATCTGGTAGCAAACAAGGAAACAAACCATGAAATAAAGTTGTTTTAATAATAGCAGCAAATTTTTCTATTACTGGGTTTATTAATAATTTAGTTAAAACAGGTTATTATAGCCAATTGCCATATTCTTGCACATCCATTTTAATGGCCACTAAAGGGAGACACTTTTCTGCCATTTATATTTTATTTTATTTTATTTTTAATTTTTTTATTATACCACCGTGAAACATACAATTACAAAGGTGTTCATAATTGGTTCTTGGTAATACAGTATACCAGCACCCATCCCTCCACCAGTGCCCCATTTTCACCACCAATGTACTCCACCCCCCCCGCCCACCCCCCAGGCTGCCTTAATAGCAGGTACCCCAGTTTCCCTCTCTCTCTGTCTCTCTCTCTGTCTCTGCATCTCTCTATCTCTTATTTTACACATTGTGGCTAGCCCTGCAGATATTTAGAGTTTATCACTTAAGTCTCCTTGTATATATTCAATGGTGAGTTTTAATCTGCCATTACCATTTCCCACATTTAGTAAAACACTAATGAGCGAGAGTTCTTTCATTATATTGGATTACGGTGGTAAACTCGGAGACATGGGGCAGAGCTGCTACTGGCTCTCCCTGTGAACAGCCACTCTGATGCGCCCGGGAGGATGGTGGGTTCTAGCCCTGGCCCACCATCCCAGCAGAGCCTCGCAACAAGCCAGAAGACCCCCTCCATAAAGGCCTCCATTTTCCACATCCGGACTTCTCTCTCGTCAGACCTCCACCCAGCAGACCAGCCTATCAGCACCCGGCTCATCGAAGTTCCACCCTGCAGCAGTCTTTCTTAAATCCGGCTCAGGTATGCCGGTCCAGAGACTTGCAGACATGGGGCAGAGCTGCTACTGGCTCTCCCTGTGACCAGCCGCTCATGAGGCGCCCGGGAGGGATGGTGGGTTCTAGCCCTGGCCCACCATCCCAGCAGAGCCTCGCAACAAGCCAGAAGACCCCCACTCCATGAGGGCCTCCATTTTCCAATTCCGGACTTCTCTCTCATCAGACCTCCACCCAGCAGACCAGCCTATCAGCGCCGTCTCACGCAGCCGCTTGCGGCTCTGCCGGTTCATCAATAAATGCTGGAGTAGAGGTGCCTACAAGAGTATGCTACCTGCACGGCAGAGCCTGGCAAGCTACCCGTGTTGTATTTGATATATGCCAAATACCAATAACAATTATAGACCTCATTCGGAATGGATTGGGGCTCTTTATGTTCCTGGAGCAAGCAGATGCCTTGGGCTCTACTAGCATGAGACAGGACATATGGAGATGTTACTGGGGCCCGCTTGAGCAAATCGATGATGAACGGGAAGACAGTAAAACACTGGTATCTATTTATGTCGTATTAATGAATGCAGTCATTCTATATCTGTCCTTTTCCTTCTGACTAATTTCACTCAGCATGATAGTCTCCATGTCCATCCATTTGCAGGTAAACTTCATACTTTCATCTTTTCCGACAGCTGCATAGTATTCCATAGTGTAGATGAACCACAGTTTCTTTAGCCAGTCCTCTGTTCTCGGGCATTTAGGTTGTTTCCAGATCTAGATATAGTGAATAGCGCAGAGATGAATAAAGAAGTACAGATAGTGTTTCTGCTATGTGTTTTTTGGTCTCTTGGGTATATTCGCAGGAGTGCTATTGCTGGATCAAATGGGAGCTCAATATCTAGCTTTCGGAGGAATGCCCATATTGTTTTCCAAAAGGGCTGGATCAGTCGGCACTCCCACCAACAGTGGATCATAGTCCCTTTTTTCCTCACATCCACGCCAGCACTGGTTGTTCTTGCTGTTTTGGATGTGTGCCAGTCTCTGTGGTGTGAGATGGTACCTCATTGTTGTTTTGATTTGCATCTCCCTGATGATTAAAGATGAAGAACACTTTTTCATATGCCTTTTGGCCATTCGAATTTCTTCTTTTTGGAAGCTTCTGTTCATTTCTTCTCCCCATTTTTTGATGGGGTTGGCTGATATATCCTGGATATTAACCCCTTGTCAAATGGGTATTGGGTGATATCCTTTCCCACTCTGTGGATTGTCTTTGTATCTTGGTCACCGTTTCTTTTGTGGTGCAGAAGCTTTTTAATTTTATATAATCCCATTTGTTTATCTTTGCTTCCATTTGCTTGGTCAGTGGTGTGTTGTCTTTAAAGACACTTTTTGTTTCGATGTCGTAGAGTGTTTCTCCTATGTTTTCTTCGATGCATCTTATAGATTCATGTCTGATGTTGAGATCTAGAATCCATTTTGATCTGACTTTTGTGCATGGCGTTAGAAGGAGGTCTAAGTTCATTTTTTACATGTAGCTGGCCAGTTTTCCCAGCACCATTTGTTGAAGAGGCTTTCTTTGCTCCACTTAATATTTTTTGCTCCTTTATCGAAGATTGAGTGGTTGTATATTTGAGAATGTGTTTCAGGATACTCAGTTCTATTCCATAGGTCTATGGATCTGTCTCTATACCAATACCACACTCTCTTAATTACAACTGCTCTGTAGTAGAGCTTGAGGTAGGGGAAAGTGATACCTCCCATCTTCTTTTTCCCAAGGATTGCTTTAGCTATTCATGGGGGTTTATTATTCCATACAAATTTCAGGAGTGTTTGTTCAATTTCTTTGAAGAACATCATGGGTATCTTTATAGGGACCACATTGAATCTGTATAAAGCTCTAGGGAGTATTACCATTTTGATAATGTTAATTCTTCCAATTCATGAGCAAGGAATGTGTCTCCATTTCTTCAGGTCTTCTTTTATTTCCTGAAGTAATGTTTTGTAGTTTTCTTTGTAGATATCCTGTACATTCTCTGTCAAACTGATTCTTAGGTGTTTGATTTTCTGAGGCACAATTGTGAATGGGATAGTTTCTTTAATGTCCCTTTCTTCTCTTTCGCTGTTTGCATATAGGAAGGCCATTGACTTTTGGGTATTGACTTTGTACCCTGCCACTCTACTATAGGAATGTATTATTTCTAGGAGCCTCTTGGTAGAGAGTTTTGGGTTTTCCAGGTATAATATCATGTCATCTGCAAATAATGATAACTTGGCTTCTTCCCTTCCTATCTGGATGCCCTTAATGTCTTTTTCTTCCCTGATTGCTATGGCAAGTACTTCCAATACTATATTGAATAGAAGTGGTGAGAGTGGGCAGCCTTGTCTTGTCCATGATCTTAAGGGGAAGGCTTTCAGTTTTTCCCCCATTGAGAATGATGCTCGCTGTGGGCTTGTAGTAGATGGCCTGGATTATCTTGAGGAAGTTTCCTTCAATCCCCATTTTATGGAGAGCTTTTATCATGAATGGGTATTGAATCTTGTCAAATGCCTTCTCTGCATCTATTGATATGATCCTATGGTTTTTATTTTTCTTTTTAGTTGATATGTTGTATTATGTTGATTGACTTGCGGATGTTGAACCATCCTTGCATTCCCGGGATGAATCCCACTTGGTCATGGTGTATAATCTTTTGATGACTCTTTGGATTCTATTTGCAAGTATTTTGTTTAAGATCTTAGCATCTGTATTCATCAGGGAGATTGGTCTGTAGTTTTCCTTTTTTGTGACATCTCTGTCTGCTTTGGGTATCAGGGTGATATGTGCCTCGTAAAAGGTATTTGGGAGTGTTTCTGTTTCTTCAATTTGTCAGAAGAGCTTAAAAAGAATTGGGAGTAGGTCCTCTTTAAAGGTTTTGTAGAATTCACTGGTGAATCCATCTGGGCCTGGGCTTTTGTGTTTGGGGAGACTTTTTGCTTACCGATTCCATCTCCTCGATGGAGATAGGTTTGTTGAGGTATTCCAAATCTTCTTGTTGCAGACTTGGGAGGCTTAGGAATTCAGGAATTTGTCCATTTCTTCTAGGTTCTCTTGTTTTGTGGCATACAGGCTCTCATAGTAATCTCTGATGATCTTTTGAATTTCTTTGGTTTCTGTTGTGATGTCCCCATTTTCATTTCTGATTCTATTTATTTGGGTTCTCTCTTTTCCTTTTCTTACATGTCTTGCAAGTGGTGTGTCAATCTTGTTTATTTTTTTCAAAGAACCAGCTTTTGGTTTAGTTGATCTTCTGGATTGTTTCTTGACATTCCATCTCATTGATTTCTGCTCTAAGTTTTATTATTTCTTTCTTTCTGCTTGGGTTGGGCTCCTTTTTGTTGATCACTCTCTAAGATCTTAAGTTGTGAGGTCAGACTGTTTGTGATGGCCTTTTCTTCTTTTCTGATAAATGCTTGAAGACCTATGAACTTGCCTCTTAACACTGCTTTTGCTGTATCCCACAAGTTCAGGTAATTCGTGTCTTCAGTCTCATTTGTTTCCAGGAATCTTTGGATTTCCTCCTTGATTTCTTTTATGACTTGCTGGTTGTTCAGCAGTGAGCTGTTTAGTTTCCAGGTACTTGGTATTGGTCTCCGTTTTTGTGTACAATTAACTTCTATTTTCAGTGCATCATGGTCTGAAAAAATAGTTGGCACAATTTCTATCTTCTTGATTTTATGGAGGTATGATTTATGGCTCAACATGTGATCTATTTTCGAGTATGTTCCATGTGCACTGGAGAAGAAAGTGTATTCAGCTTTTTGGGGAATGAAATGCCCTGTATATGTCTACCAGCCCTCTTTCTTCCATCTCTTCTTTTTAGGGCCAGTATTTCCTTGGTAAGTTTCAATCTTATTGATCTATCCAGGGTTGATAGAGCAGTATTGAAGTCTCCAACTACAATTGTGTTGCTGTCAATGTCTTCTTTGAAGTCTATTAGTAGTTGTTTTAGGTATTTTGCTGGCCCCTTGTTGGGTGCATATATGTTTAATAAGCGTGATTTCTTCCTGATATATGCATCCCTTGACTATTAAGAAGTGACCTTCATTGTCCCTTTTGACTTTCTTTAGCCTGAAGTCTATGTTGTCGGATACCAGTATGGCTACCCGAGCCCTTTTGGATGGGTTGTTTGAGTGAAGGATTGTTTTCCAGCCTTTTATTTTGAATCTGTCTTTGCTCCGATTGTTCAGGTGTGTTTCTTGAAAGCAGCAGAATGTCAGGATTCAATGATGTTGATGCATTCTAGGAAACAAAATGGCAAAATGCCACTCTGTGTCTCTTAACTGGTGCATTTAGACCATTGACATTGAGAGAGATTATTGTCATGGGATTTTTGTGCCATCTTTCTGTATAGGTTGGTTGTTCTTTTGGATTATGTCTCGTCTTATAGTAGATCTTTCAGTTCTTCTTTTAAGGTTGGTTTTGATTTTACAAAGTTCCTAAGCTGTTGTTTATCCAAGAATTGCATATTTGTCCTTCAAATCTGAGTGAGAGTTTAGCCAGATAAAGAATTTTTGCTGAGGCATTCATTTCATTAAGTTTTTTTTACTATATCCCACCACTGCCTTCGGGCTTGGAGGGTGTCTTCTGAGAAGTCTGCTGAAAGTCAAATGGATGCTCCTTTGTATACAATTTCCTTCTTTGATCTTGCTGCCTGAAGAGTTATGTCTCTGTCTATGGCATCCATTACCTTGGCTAGGATGTGTCTTGGGGTCTTTCTATTGGGGTCTCTTCTTGCTGGTACGGCGTCCTGGCTTCTTGGATCTGGATGCCTTCGTCCTTTAACTCAGGGAACTTTTCAGCCAGGATGTTTTTAACTGTTTTAATTTCCTTGGGGTTACTTTCCTGTCCCTCTGGGACTCCGATGATTCTTATGTTGTTCCACCTGGCTTCATCCCATTGTTCTCTGTTCCGTTGCTGATCCATTATCCAGTCTTTTTTCCATCTTATGTAGATCTCTGAGTGCTTTCTGCAGCTCATCTTCAGTCTCACTGATTCTCTCTTCCGCTGCTGTCATCCTACTGTTGAGAGCCCCTATTGTGTTATTCATTTCATCTACTGAGTTTTTAAGCAATGATACTTCTACTTGCATGGTTCTCATTTCTGCTCTCATTTCCTCCCTTTCCTCTCAATTCCTCTCAGTCGTAATTTATTGACTGCCCTTTCAACTGCTTCCTTTATGTTCTCCTGTATTTTATTGGACATCTGCTCTATTTTTTCGTTGAGCTCCTTAAGCATCCTACCAATTTCTTCTCTAAATTCATTGTCAGAGAGATCGTGCACTTCTGCATTCTTTATTGAGTCTTCAGGGTTGATTCCTTCATCTGTTCTTCGAACTGGGAATCTGCGTTGTTTCCCCCATGGTGTTTGCGGTGCTCAGGGATAGAATCCTCTAGTGTACTGTTTCTTTTTTTTTCTTGAGGGTATTTCCTTCCCTTGGTGTTGGATTTCCTAGTATTT
>JAJIBD010027586.1:0-21960 GCA_021461705.1 Cryptotis parvus | reverse complement strand
CCGATGTGGAAAATGTAGGCCCTCACGCAGTGGGTCCGCCTGGCTAGTTGTGAGGCTTGGCTGTGTGGCGGGCCAGGCTAGAACCCGTATCTCCTCCCGGGCCTCATGAGTGGCTGGGCACAGGAGAGCTAGTAGCAGCTCTGCTCCATGTCTGTGAGTCTCTGTGACTATTGTAGTATTATACCTCTGTGCTCACTATGAGATGTTGGGAGAATGCTTGCAGAGCAGTGGTTTTTAACTTGGCCCGATGCTGGTTCCAGTAGGCAAAAATTTCCTTGCCCAGTTGTGTAAGTTTTGATAATTAATACATGATATGCCTGGAAAATTTTTATTTTATAATATCATATTAAAAGGAATCCACAAAATATATTATAAAAATGATTTATACTATTAAGATGTATAGTATTATAAAGCATGGTTTATAAATGATTATAAATGCTATTATAAATAATTATTTTTTGCAAATCTAGAAATATGAAATGATATTATAAATGATGAATTTTATTTATGTCTTAGTGAAAATACTAAAGTCTATTATAAATAATAGTCTATCCTATAAAATATATCTCCTATTTTCACGAGTCCCGAGGTCAAAGCAGGAAAATCACTGCTCTAAGACACTGTACGACACCTATGGTTTTCTAACTGTTCATGTGTAACTATCATGATGAGGTTAAAGGACGGATGGTGAAAAATTCTAACTTGGGGCTTAGAGAACATTTGATGATGGCAAAGTTTCAAATCATCAAATAATAATTTGATATTTTCAAACAGGGATCTAGAGAGATAGTTCAGTAGGTAAGTTATTTGCCTTGCTCATGGCTGACTCCAGGTGTAACCCTTCTAGTATCCCATATTATACATCCCCCCACTCCAGCACTGCCATAGGTGATCCTGAGCACAGATTCAGAGTAAGCCTTAAACACTGTTGAGTATGGCCCCAAATCAAAAAACCTCCTAATTCCTAAATGTCAAACACAGAAAATACCTTCTGTTTCATCATTGCCACCTTGGATTTAGCATTGTTTCTAGTTAGAAGTTTCCTATCAGTTATCTGAGTACTTTTTAGAGGTGGATCATTTCATCTTTTTGGAGGGAGCAAATAAAGATCCAGAATTGTAGGAGCTTCTATCAGATAAGCAAGCATAAGTTATGGTAAACATGTTTTCTTGATACTCATGTTTCATGAAGGAAGGTGCATCCTTCCTTCAAGGAAAGAAGGTTTCATGAAGGAGCATCAAGAAAAACATGTTTTAGTACAGACCCAAAGTTATGCCTCATACAGGTATGGAGGTTCATTCATGCCTGTATGAAGTGACAGGTAAATAGAGAGGAACCTGGCAATGAATTCTGGGGAGCCATTAAACCAAGTGCAACTTGAAGGCACTCTGTCACTAGTCCTAAAGTAGCAGGAAAACACTTGTGGTTTTGTGGACATAAGAACTGAGGTCTGATGAAACTGGTACTAGCACAGACCATCAGGAACAAATGACTGTGATAAGTACATGAAGGAACTCTTCCCTTTGACAGTGCCATAGCAATGGACTCTTATCTATCCCATATGGGGCAGCTAGGGGTAACTCCTTTCTCAAGTTACCTATAAAATCAAGTCTGCAAAGGCAAGCAGGTCATTTCCCACTCTGGGCAGCCACGTGCATCTCCCCTCTGAGATGTCTGCTTGGCTCCTCCTGTCTGGAGAAGTCTGTATTTTCTCTTAAGTGCCTTATTCTCTCCTTTTTTCTTTCCCTTCCCTAGTCTCTAAAATAGAACTTTTATTAACTATTCTTTTCCTCCTGAAATTCTTTTCTGAGGGAAGGCAACAGACCCGAAGCCTGGCTAAGAATTTTAGCCTGACTCTCCTCTTTCCTTTTCTTTCTTTCTGCTTCTTTTCTTTTCTTTTCTTTTCTTTTCTTTTCTTTTCTTTTCTTTTTCTTTTCTTTCTTCTTTCTTTTCTTTTTCTTTTTCTTTTTTCTTTTCTTTCTCTTCTTCTTTTCTTTTCTTTTTCTTCTTCTCTCTCTCTTCTCTTTCTTCTCTTCTCTTTTCTTCTCTTCTTCTCTTCTTCTCTTCTCTTCTCTCTCTTCTTCTCTTCTCTTTCTCTTCTCTCTTCTCTTTCTCTTTCTTTCTTTCTCTTCTCTTCTCTCTTTCTCTTCTCTTCTCTTCTCTCTCTCTTTCTCTTTCTCTTTCTCTTTTCTTTTCTTTTTTTGTATTTTCATAGTCACACCTAGCAATGTGTGCTGGGTGTTACTGCTGGGTTACTTCCTGGCTCTTCACTCCTGGCTCTTCACTCAGGAATTACTTCCCTGGCGGTGCTCGGAGGACCATATGGGATGTCGGGATCGAACCTGGCTGGCACAGGTCGGTCGCGCAAAGCAAACACCCTACCCACTGTGCTATTGCTCTGGCCCCCTCCTCTTTCCTTTTTCTTGTAAAGAGCTCCAGCCTGGATTCTGTGGTTTGAGAAATCTGGTAGCAGGGATTACTTTTCACACCATTCAGAACAAGTGGAACCCAGTTCTCATGGGGCTCTGGTGTCCTCCTAGTGGGCTGGTGAGACATGAGGTCTGTACGGTGCCCATGGAGTGTGATGTTCCACTACAATTTTAGACCCATCAGTCCTAGAATTCCTCAGGCTCTTCTCCAGTGACTGAAGGGAGTAGAGAGGAAGAGGTAGGCTCCTTCTCTCAAGTCACCATTTCTCTCCCCCTCTTCATTAAATCACTGACAATACTTCCACTTCACAGTGGCAAGAGAGTCCCTAGTTGCTACCTGAGGTCCTGACTGCACTACCGGGAGCCAGGGTGTCTGGGAGCAGCCAGAAAATATCCAGAGGGGAGCAGTTTGGCTAATTACAAAGCCTGAATGTTGTTGGCTGGCAGTGCATATTAACACTTCCCCCTCTCCCTAGTTTTCCTCCTGATGCTGGATGAACATATTGTAATTATGCTAATCATGATGGCTGGGCAGCCTAGGGCCAAGAGGGAGGGGTATTCCTTTCCATAATTGTTTCTCTCTCCTGGAGCAATTGGTTGTCTGCCTGGAGTCCCCAGACAGGGAAATGCTGCTGTGGTTGAGAGGACAGTGCCAGTGATTTTGGCTCACTGTCCTGGGGCTACTGGATCTACCTGATTCCAGGGAAAAGGCTAGAGAGAGCTGTCAGGGCTGGTAATTGGGCAAAGGAGCTTTAAGCATGAGAGATGAAGTTTGAGTTGTGAAAGAGCAGACTGATCTGTGGTCTCTCACCTCCTTGGTGTTGTTCATTTTCCCTCCTCCACTTCTCCATCCCCTTTTCCTCCCCTCTTATTACTACCCCTTCTTCCTCCCCCTTCTTTCTTTCTTCTCTTTGTACTTTTTCCTTTTCCTAAACTTCTCAGCACACTGTGTTTTCCTGCTGGTTTAGAATTTGTTGGCAGGTAAATTTATGACACAGACAATCATGAAGTATAGATACAGGTACAGATGTTGACATAAACATACACATCCTTATAATAGACCTTATGATCATTGGACTAATAAAAGATAACTTGTTAGAAAACATCATGCTTAATGATCCTAAGGCCATGATTGAAGGACGTATTTTCTGCCTGTCACTACTCTTTTGCTGATATTATGACAAGGAAATTATGGCTGACATCAAACTTTAGGAATGAACTGACTTTGTTTCATGAAATAATGTGTTTGATCATTAACTAATAAAATATAATTTCAGGGAGCTTCGAGAGGAAATTAAAAAAATTAGAGTGCTTAAGAAAATGGGAAATTTTCTCCTATCTTGGGACAAGAAGGAAAGGAAGTAGGAAAAAGCTGCTAAGAAACCATAGAATGGGGTCCAGTATTTTAAAATTATAATTTAATCCATTCTGGATTTATCATTTAGTTTTTGGTGACCCTTTGTACAACACTGCTCATCTTCATGAACTCATCCACAAAGTGTTGCAAGGACTTCACTGGCAAGTGTCTTTGTGTTTTGTCTAAATATATGTCCATCGAGGAAAAGAACTGAGTGCACATAATGGACGCAGACTGAAAAGAAAGGCTTACCCAGGGTTGACCTTGAGATGGTCAGCCTCTGACACCTTCATGGATGTCTAACGTAAACCAAAGCCTATTTAAAGCAGATTTCATTGGACAGCTTGGCATTACCACCACTCAGGTTACATTGAAATAACAGCTGATAAGGCAAACCCTGACTCTTGCCTGTCAGTCATTGAGCTATGCAAGAACTTTATGATCCATTTATATTTAGTTTTGTTCGGCCCTGGCCCGCCACCCCAATAGAATCTCAGAAGAAGCCAGGAGGAACCCCCTGCACCATAATGGCAGTCATTTTCAACATCCAGATCCACAGCTTGTCAGAGCTCCATCCAAGAGAGAACCTAATCTCAAGCCCAGCTCATCAGAACCCCACCCTAGATAGAAGCCTATTTCACAGACACAGACAGAGCTGCTACTAACTCTCCCATTATGTGCAGCCACTTTTTGGTTTTGTGGTACATCAGTAATTGCAAACACTAAGAGTGTCCACATGGCAGAGCATGACAAGGTACCCGTGGTAGTTGATATGCCAAAAACAGTAACAATAATAGACCCCATTCTCATAACCTGAATAATTGGTTTGAGGCTCTTCATGTTCCTGGAGTGAGCAGAGACCCTGGGCTATACTGGTATGTGACAGGGACAAATGGAGATGTTACTGGTGCCTGCTCGAGCAAATTGATGAACAACTGGAAGACAAGTGATATTTAGTTTTGTAAATGAGAGTTTTATATTCAGCTGTCAGGAAAACCATGAAAGGTATTCTTTTTTTTAACTTTGAGACATGAAGCTCTTTATAGATACATGGACTTCATGTCTGTCTGACTAGCTGGTGATCTTCATTCATTCAACACTGTGATTCTTTTGCTGCATACTTAGTTCTGTACTGGTTGTGAAACTCATTCAGTCCATACATTTTTAGCCTTATTTAAACTGGTTCATAGTATTATGAACCACGCTGAGCAGGAAGATTGTTAGTTAATTTACATTGTCTGTCAGTCAAAGGGCAGCTGAAGCACTGAGCTATGCTTCAGAGAAGAAAAGTACTGGGAAGAAAAACCAATCCAGCTCACCTGTCTTCATGGTAAGTGTGGGGGAATCTAGTCTCTCTTCCTCCCTTTGTCTTGTTTTTCACCTGTTTTTTTTCTTCTGTTCAGTTTTCACAAATTTTGGTTCTCCTCACATTTTCTGCCATCAAGTTTCTGCCATTTTCTTTTTCACTTCTCTATCTCTATTTTTTAAGAATTCATCTGATTACAGTTTTTCTAAGCAGGAAAACAATAAGGAAAAGAACAGAAATATCTCTTCTGAATCTGTCCTCAGCAGTCATCAGCGGATTAAGCAAAACTTTGCTCTCCTTCATCCTCTCCTTAATGAGGCCCAAATTACTTGATCACTTGAATCCCGTTGTTCATAGATTTGCTCAAGCGGTGCCAGTAACATTTCCATTGGACCCGATCATGTGCTAAATGTAGCCCGAGGGCATCTGGTTGATTCAGGAATAGGAAGAGCCTCAAATCGCTCCTTCAGGGTCTTGACAAAGCCCAAATAGTAGAACTCAAAATGGTCTGTTGATCTTCCTCACAGTTGAGTCTTGATCTCATTAAGGAACCTGAGATTTTCCCATAACCATTTGCAACAGGCTAAATGCAGGCAAAATTTCAGTCCTAAATCAGAACTACTCTGGATTATTGGCACCTTAAATCAGACTGGTAATACCCAGTGATTTTGATTAGTATATCTCTTGTGACTGGGGACCATTTTTAAAAGAAAATCTGCTGCTAAGAGGGAGATACAAAATGCCCATTCCTCTGAGAAGGAATTTTGGCAGGCAGCTACATGATCCTGGAACAGACTATTATTTACATGTTATTTGTAATCATAACAGGCATGTGTGTATTCCAGCAGCATGAAATAGCTGTTTAGCTTGGTTTTCTTACCAAAATTAGATCAATTAATTGGGAAAACCTAAGATAGGTTGTGAAACCTGGGAAAAAGGAAAGCCTGATAGTGTTAGTACAATGTCTGTGTGGTTGAAGGAGTAAGAAATAACCAGGAAATTTTCACCACTGGGCAGGCTGCCTGGGGCAGTATAACCTGAACTAGAAAATCCCTGCCTGCCACGTGTATTCACGCCAGATCTAATATTGACTCTGTGGGGATGACTTTGTTTATCATATTCAACGACCAACAATGTTTTCAACATTTTATGATTTTCTTTTACTGGTTATTTAAAATCCTCTTCCACCCTTCCATAAATCCTTATTTCCCTTCTTCCCTTCATTGCTGTTGATGTTGCAGTGACTGAGAAGTTACAAAATGCCTGGCTTGGTTGCTCAGACATTTCTGGCTATGATGCTCCAGGGTTCTTACATGAGGTTGTGATTCTCACACATTTGGCTGAAATCTTCATTACACTTTAAGCTCCTCTAGTTGTGGTACCTATAGTAGTATCACCTATACTGGGTCACGCCTCAAGCTGAGGTACACAAGTTGTGGCTGTGGCCTCGAGGGTGCTGTGGAAGCTCACTCTGTGTTTTGCGCTGGTCTCACTTCTTTGACTGATGTGCTTGCACATTACTTTGGTTGTGGTGCTCAGAAGGGTTTTACCCCTTTGTGGTGCTCACATAGAGCTGGCTGTGGTTTTTTGGGAAATCTCCTGTGATGTTGGGGATCCTTTGATAGCAGGCTGCTGGGCTTGTACTTGGTTGGTGCTTGTGGTGTCACTGACAATTTGACTTTGTGTCAGTACACTTGCAAGCAGTTGTACCAAGCCACTGGGCTAATCCTCTGAGACCTTCTCAACTTAGAG
The DNA here is from genome assembly GCA_021461705.1 of Cryptotis parvus. NCBI lineage: Eukaryota > Metazoa > Chordata > Mammalia > Eulipotyphla > Soricidae > Cryptotis > Cryptotis parvus. Next base: position 15,116 of record JAJIBD010027586.1, on the reverse strand, counting down.
GTTGGTCAACAGCTGGTCTTTAAATGGAAAATGGAAAATAGTATGATGCATCTTAAAATAATGTCAATTCCATTTTATTTTCTAATTATTATCTCAAGAAAAAATGGAATGGAGTAAATTCCTACCTGAGAAAGTATGAGGATAAATTCTTACTATGCTAAATCATTTGTTGCTCATGATAACCAAAATAAAGTTGGATACCTGTTGAATTACCTCCTGGGTTTTGTATTGTAAGTGAAATGTTGCTTTCAGTTAAAGCTTTTAAGATAGTTAAGAAAAGAGTTAAAGCTGTTAAAGCAGCTAAGAAGACTATTAAGGCTGTTGGTATAGTTAAGACACCAGTATTTGTCTCTGTCCTGGGCAGATATATATGCCCCAGGAGAGGATCCATTGGGGAGGAGAGGTCCCTGTGAGGAGTGAGGAGTGAGTGAGGATAGATTAAAAGGAGAGATATTCAGACTTTCAAGAGCCTGAGATTTTGTTACTTTGTCCATCAGCTGAGGAGAATGGTTGTCAGCCATGCACATGGCCAGGAACCTTCGTAGAATCCTAATACCAATTGGGGACTCCCGCTTGAGTCCCAACCTCTATCTAGTGTGAAACTTGTATGGAAAGAAAAAGATGGTTCAAGATATGCTTAAATCAGGATAGTTTGGTTATGCTGTGATAATAAGTAACTTACAAATTTCAGTGCTGAACATACTAAGCTTATTCCTTCCTAATGTCAATCAATTCCACTCTTAGTTGGGATGCAGGGGATTTGTGCTTTTTGCTTTTTTATCAAAGATTAAATGTCATGTTTTTAGGATAGGTATCAGGATACTAAATTCTATTCCATAGGTCCAGAGGTCTGTTTTTATTCCAATACCATACTATTTTAATTACTATTGCTTTGTAGTACAGTTTGAAGTTGGGAAAGGTGATGCCTCCCATCTTCTTTTTTCCAAAGGATTGCTTTCGCTATCTGTGGGGTTTTATTCCATACGATTTCAGGAGTGTTTGGTCAATTTTTTGAAGAATGTCATGGTATTCTTATAGGGACCACATTGAATCTGTACTGTTATAGGAATATCACCATTTTGACAATGTTGATTCTTCCCATCCTCGAGAGAATGTGTTTCTAGTTCCTCATGTCCTCTTTATTTCTTGAAGCAGCTGCCTTGTAGTTTTTTTTTACAGGTCCTTTACACAATTTGGTTTAGCTGATTCCTAGGTATTTGATTTTCTGTGGCACAATTGTGAATGGAACCATTTTGTTAATATCCCTTTCTTCTCTTTCGTTATTTGTATATAGGAAAACCACTGACTTTTGGGTATTGATTTTGTATCCTGCCACTCTACTATATGTGTCTATTGTTCCTAGGAGTTTTTTGTAGAGAGTTTAGGGTTCTCTAGGTATTATATCATGTCATCTGCAATAGTGTTAGCTTGACTTCTTCCTTGCCTATCTGGATGCCCTTGATGTCCTTTTTTCTCTGATTGCTATGGCAAGTACTTCCAGCACTATACTGAATAGAAGTGGTGAGAGTGGGCAACCTTGTCTTGTCCCTGATCTTTAGGGGTGAAGGCTTTCAGTTATCCCCCATTGAGGATACTGCTCACTGTGGGCTTTTGGTAAATAGCTTTGACTATCTTGAGGAAGGTTCCTTCACTCCCATTTTTTGGAGGGTTTTAATCATGAACGGGTGTTGATCTTGTCAAATACTTTCTATATCTATTGATATGATCATATTGTTTTTTTTTTCATATTGATATGATGTATTAGTCGATTGATTTGTGAATATTGAACCATTCTTGCATTCCTATGATGAATCTTACTTGATCATAATGTATATGCTTTTTGATGAGTCTTTGGATTCTGTTTGCTAGTATTTTGTTGAAGAACTTAGCATCTGTGTTCTTCAGGAGATTGGTCTGTAGTTTTCTTCTTTTATGTTGTCTCCCCCTGCTTAGGGCATCAGGATGATATGTGCCTCAGAAGCTGTTTGGGAGTGTTTCTGTTTATTCTATTTCGTGGAAGAGCTTGAAAAGAACTGGTAGTAGGTCCTCCTTAAAGGTTTGGTAGAATTTACTAGTGAATCAATCTGGACCTGGGCTTTTGTGTTTGGACAGAATTTTAATTACTGTTCAATTTCCTTGATGGTGATAGGATTACTCAGGTGTTTCAAGTCTTCTTGTTTCAGCTGTGGAAGGTTAGAGGACTTCAGGAATTTATCCATTTCTTCTAGATTCTCAAGTTTCGTGGCATACAGACTCTCAAAGTAATCTCTGATGGTCTTTTGTATTTATGTTTTTTCTGTTGTGATGTTCCCATTTTCATTTCTGATGTTTATTTGGGTTCCTCTTTCCTGTCCTACAAGTCTTGCAAGAGGTTTATCGATCTTGTTTGTTTTTTCAAAGAACCAACTATTGGTTTCATTAATCTTTTTTCATTTTTGGGGGAGGGTTTCCGGCTCATTGATTTCCCCTCTGGGAGGGAAGGCGAAGTTCTAGCCCTTGGCCTGCCACTACAGCAGAGCCTCACAAGAAGCCAGAGGAACACTCACACCATGAGAGGGCTGCCATTTTCCACATCCGAACTCCTCTTGTCAGAATCCCCTACTCCCCAGCAGAAGAGCTGATCATGGCTGGCTTCATGTAGCTGCTTGTGGTCATGCGGTTCACAATAAATGCTCGAGTTTTGAGGTGACTACAAGAGTGGTTCCCACCCACACAGCAGAGCCTGGCCAGCTCCCTGTGTAGTATTTGATATGCCAAATACCAGTAACAATTATAGACCTCATTCCCATGACTTTGATGGAATGGTTTGAGGCTCTTTATGTTCCTGGAGCAGGCAGATGCCCTTAAGTTATCTCTGTATGTGACAGGTTGTATTGAGATGTTACTTGTAAATTTTTGAGTAATCTATGGAATCTATGATCTAGGGAAATCAAGTGATCATCTCTAGATAGCACAGCCACAAAGCCACTGCAAAATGGCCACAAGCAACAGGAGAACCAGCAGCAGCTCTGCCATTTGTCTGCATCTCTGATCATGGCCATCAGCAAGCAGCTCATGGACCTGACCACCGGCCTTCCAGGGGCAGAGGTGGGCAGTGGGTCCCTAGCTCCTGCTCCACAGAAATCTGAGCTTCGCAAGAAGCCAGATGACCTTCCACTCCATGAGGGCCGCCATTTTCTTCATACGGACTTCTCTCTTGTCAGAACTCCACCCTGCAGAAGTGCTGATCACAGCCTGGCTTCATCAACAAATGCTGGAGATCAGAGGTGACTACAAGAGTATGCCACCCACACAGCAGAGCCTGGCAAGCTACCCGTGTCGCATTTATATGCCAAATACCAGTAACAATTATAGATCTCATTCCCCATAACCCGATGGAATGGTTTGAGGCTCTTATATTCCTGAGCAAGCAGATGCCCTTGGGCTCTACTAGCATAAGACAGACATATGGAGATGTTATTGGTGCCCGCTTCGAGCAAATCGATGATGAACGGAAGACAGTGATACAGGGATTTCTCTAAGTTTTATAATTTCCTTCTTCTGCCTGGTTTGGGCTCCTTGTTTGTCTTTTTCCAAGATTTTGAGCTGTGGTGTTAGGTATTTATGTGGGCCCTTTCTTTTGTCATGATGAATGCTTGCAGAGCTATGAACTGTTTCTCTTAACACTGCTTTCACTGTGTCCTACGAGTTCTGATAGTTGTTGTATTCATTTTCATTTGTTTCCAGGAATCTTTGGATTTTATTGTTTGATTTCTTCTATGACCCACTGGTTGTTCAGCAGTGAGCCGTTCAGTTTCAGGTGTTTGGTTTGATTCCTGTTTCTGTGTATGGTTAACTTCCAGTTTTAGTGCTTTATGGTCTGAAAAGATAGTTGACACAATTTCTATCTTTTTATTTTATTGAGGTATGCTTTGTGTATATGTGGTCTATCTTGGAAAATGTTCCATGTACTGGAGAAAAATGTGTATTCAGCTTTTTTGGGATGAAAAGCCCTGTATATATCAACCAGCTCTCTTCTTCCATTTATTTCTTCAGGGCCAGTATTTTCTTTGATGAGTTACAGTCTTTGATCTATCCAGAGTTGATAAAGCAGTGTTAATGTCTCCAGTTATTATTATGCTACTGTTAATGTCTTTGAGGTCTATTAGCAGTTGTTTTAAGTGTTTTCTGGCCCTCATTGATGCATATATGTTTAGTAGTGTGATTTCTTCCTGATACACATACCCCTTTAATTATTAAGAAATGGCCTTCATTGTCCAGAGACTCTCATTTATGGGGCAGAGCTGTTCCTTGCTCTCCCGTGCACAGCCGCTTCAGAGGCAGTCGGGAGGCATGGCGGTCCTAGCCCTGGCTCACCACTGGCAGAGCCTCACAACAAGCCAGACCACCCGCCCTCACTCCACGGCGCCGCCATTTTCCACTTTCAGACTTCCTCTCGTCAGAACTCCACCCAGCAGACTAGCCCATCACAGCCTCAAGCTTGCGGTCGCCTGCGGCCGCGCCGGTTCATCAATTTCTGCTTTATTTGGAGGTGTTTAAAAGAGTTTGCCTCCCGCAGCCTGGCAAGCTTCTCGTGTGGTATATGATATGCCAAATTCCAGTAACACTATATTAGGTCATTCCCATGACCTAATATAGTGGTTTGAGGCTCTTTATGTTCCTGTAGCAAGCCGATACCCCTGGCTCTACTGGCATGAGACAGGACATATGGAGATATTACTGGCGCCCGCTTTAGCAAATAGATGATCAACGGAAGATCGTGATTGTGATCGTGGCCTTCATTGTCCCTTATAACTCTTTTTTCAGCCTGAAGTCTATATTGTCAGATACTAGCATGGCCACACCGGCCTTTTGGAGGAGTTGTTTGCATGGAGAATTGTCTTCCAACCTTTGACTTTGAATCTGTGTTTGCTCTTGGATTATTCAGGATGTGTTTTTGTAGGTAGCAGAATGTTGGATCAGTTTTTAATCCATTTTGCCACTCTGTGTCTCTTAATTGGTGCATTTAGATTGTTGACTTTTGAGAGAGATTATTGTCATGGATTTTGTGCCATCCTTCTGTTTAAACTTGTTGTGCTTTTGGGTTTTGTCCTATTTTACAATAGACACTTCAGTCCTTTTAAAGTTGGTTTTGAGTCTATGAAGTTCCTGAGTTGTTGCTTATCCATGAAGTTGCGAATCGCTCCTTCATATCTGAATGTGAGTCTAGCTGGGCAAAGAAGTCTTGGTGAGGTCAGCAGTTCATTGAGTCTTTTCACAATTGTTTTCAGACTCGGAGTGTTTCATCTGAGAAGTCTGCTATAAATCTTAGGGATGCCCTTTGTATGTGATTTCCTTCTTTGATCTTGCTGCTTTCAGTATTTTATCTCTATAGTTTTTGTCATTCTAATTAAGATGTGCTTTGGAATATTCTTATTGGGGTTTCTTTTTAGCTGGTACACTACTGGCCTCCTGAATCTGGAGGTGCATTCTTTAATTATGGGAACTTCTCAGCAATGATGGCTTTGACAGTTTCTTCTTCATCAGGTTTTCTTCTTGCCCTTCTGTGACCCCCAATAATATGTATGTTATTCCTTTTGGTTTCATCCCAATTATCTCTTGCTGTCTGTCTGCACCTAGAGCCTGTTTTCTATCTTCTGCTGTTGTCTAGAGATTCTTTGACCTCATCTTTGAGATCACTAATTCTTTCTTCAGCAGTTGTTACTCTTCTATGGAGGCCTTCCAGTGTGTTTTTCATTTCACTTACCACGCCTTAATATCTGTCGCTTCCTGCTTGTATTTTGGTCTGCATTTCAATCATTTCTGCTCTCATGGCTCTTGTATTTCATTGATTTTGTATTCCATTGCTTCTTTGAGTTCCTTTATGCATCCTCATACTTTTCATTCCTTCCAAAAAATTCAGATGAGAGAGGCTGTAGAGCTCACCACTATTGCTTGGCTCATCTGGGCTAGTGACCTCACTCACTGAGCTTGACGGAATTCCTGCGCTGCTTTCCCATTATGTCTCTTGTAGGTTGCAAATATGTGTTCTGGATGGCTAGATAGTACAGTTAGTAAGTGTCTGTGTTGGCAGAGTTTGGGGGTGGGTGGCAAGGAATGTAGGGAGGAATGCTCACTAGTATCTCATGTAAGATAAGGTAAGTAGTTTCATGGGTCTGCACTAGCATCCTTGCAGTTTTGAGTTTTTTGAGTTTTGGGATGTGGTGGTGGTCCATGGCTGTGCAGGGGTCACACATATCTGGTAGGGGATGGGAGGCTTTTCGGAGCTGGGAGGAAGAGGTCCAGTGGTGGGTCTGGGGCTCTGTGCTCTCTTGGCCCCATTGGTGAAAGTTCTGGGCCTTTACCCTGGGACTGTGTGGTTCCATGGGCTGTGGCTTGAATCTATTGCTATGCATCTGGAACATGTGTCTTCCATTTTGGTTACTGACCTATGGGAATTGCTTTGCATACTGGCTCTTCAATATACTGACTCTTCACTACTTCAGTAATGACATACATCATTCCCTGTTGGCTATTATCGGTCAGTTTCCTTCCTATTGCAATTCAATTGAGAAATATACAGGAGCAGATTGAGCATTGAATGTTTTTACCATAAAGCATAAATGAATCCTTTATATGTTTAAAATGTAATATTGTGTGGGTGACTTCAGACATGGGGCAGAGCGGTTCCTTGCTCTCCTGTGCCCAGCCGCTCATGAGGCAGTCGGAGGCATGGTGGGTTCCAGCCTTGGCCCACCACCCCGGCAGAACCTCACAACAAGCCAGACGACTCCACCCACTCCATGGGCGCCGCCATTTTCCACATTGGACTTCCCCCTCTTCAGAACTCCACCCAGCCGACCAGCCCATCACAGCCCGGATCATCGACACCCACCCTGGAGCAGTTTCTTCCTCAATCCGCCCAGGTATGCTGGTCCAGAGACTCTCAGACATGGGGGCAGAGCGGTTCCTTGCTCTCCCTGTGCCCAGCCGCTCATGAGGCAGTCGGAGGCATGGTGGGTTCCAGCCTTGGCCCACCACCCCGGCAGAACCTCACAACAAGCCAGACGACTCCCACCCACTCCATGGGCGCCGCCATTTTCCACATTCGACTTCCTCTCTTTAGAACTCCACCCAGCCGACCAGCCCATCACAGCCCCGCTCGCGCATCCAAGCGGCCGCACGGTTCATCAATAAATGCTTTATTTGGAGGTGTTTAAAGAGTATGCCTCCCCGCACGGCAAGCCTAGCAAGCTGCTCGTGTTGTATTTGATATGCCAAATGCCAGTAATAATTATATTAGATCATTCCCATGACCTAATATAATGGTTTGAGGCTCTTTATGTTCCTGTACTAAGCCGATGCCCTTGGCTCTACAGCATGTGACAGGACATATTGAGATATTACTGGTGCCCGCTCTAGCAAATAGATGATTAACGGAAGATCGTGATCGTGATCGTGATTGTGTGGGTGGGGCATGGTGGACAGAATGAAGGGGGCACTGGAAACAATGGTTTAGGGAAATAGATTCTTAGGTGGAGGGTAGGGGGTGCTGAGATGTGATACATGGAACTATATAGATGCCAGTATTTAAACCACGGTGCTCTCAAGTTTAAAAAAAAAAAATTTTAAAATGGTGCCATTTTGTTTAAGACCAGCATCTGGGGTAGGCTGCATTTCAGAGAAGCTTGCAGACCTGAGCCATTGTGATGGCCAATGGTCAAGGATGACCCAAAGGCAGAGATTTGGAGTTTCTGTAAGGTTATTCAAACTTGCGGGGATTAATGATACTTGTGGGAAGATCCCCAGTGAGGGAGCTGGTGGAGGGTTGCCCTACTAAGGGATCGTATCATCCGGAGAGCAAGGTGAAGGATCTGGTGTTTGCTCCTTCAAGGCTTGAGACTTGTGTGAGGGCTCTTTCAAGGCTGTTTAATGTCTACTAGACACTACTCCTGTGTGGAGTCTTCCTGGGCACCAAACTCTCTGAGGGTTAGAGTCATGTTTTACTGTGGTAGTGAATAACATTGTGATTTACTCAGAGAATGGTTATTCTCTGAATAACCATGTATACCATGGTGATTTACTCAGAGAATGGTTATTGGTTACTATCTAAATAAACTGGACAAAATGGATGAATAAACATGGCTTCTCTGGTATAAACTAGTGTTTCTTAACAGGATGTTACACTTGATCTGGAGATCTGGTGACTGACCTGCAGACTCATAATGGTAAGTTTGGCAAGGTGTTGGAGTTCTCCAAATCTACCATACAGAATAAAGGTATGAACCGGGGACTCTCATTGGGTATCTTCATTTACTGAGATCCAGGTACGAACACTATAGATTTTCCTTGGTGTCTCCATGGCAGAAGGCAATAATCTCCATCTGATTCCTATTGCCTTGGTCTACTGGCAGAAATCACACATGGGTCCTATGAGACAGAGTCCTTACTGAATGGAGCTATTTGTGAGTTTATGAGTTCTTAATACACCTGGTTTTGTTTCTCCTCTTAAAGAATTTGACAGGCAGTTCATGAAAAAAGAATATCCACACTGTACTTTAAGGGAGGAAAGCTCTGCTTTTGAATAATTTTCTTCCCACTGCATCTCTTAAATTCAGTCCAGCTAGAGGCCTGGATTCTCAGTGGCTCTTACGCATTCAGATGTTCTGAGCAAACACAAGAGGCAATCAAATTACCCTAACACCAGCCACTTCAGAGCGTTCACTTGAGATGATAGTTCAGCTTCAAAAGAGGTATGCAAACCGAATAATGAAATGTTCCATTTTATTAAGCTCCTGGCTAGAGTGGGAGGGATTGTATAAGAATGGAGAAAAGGTGGGGAGTTTTTACCTTGACATCTGTGATGCTGATAAGCAGTAATTTTTGCAGGGGGGAAAAGTAATCCACTGCCATAAAAACATTTTCATAATACTATGGGAATGAGTTATTGTCTCGTGTAAGGCCTGGCTCCTAATGGCTGCCTGAGCTTCCATCTCCATCTTTCATGGGTCAGTTCGGACGTTTTTATAGTGCTGACACAAGAGAGTGCATTTATGTTGGTTCCATTCTCCATCTGTCAACAGTGAGAGGAGAGTGCCACTATCTTCAGCTTCACTCTGATCTGATTTCTGTGTCAGCTCAGCACAGGGGCTACTGGGCAGGCTTTGGGAAATAGGGCTGGCTCTTTGAGGCCAGTTGCACCATGTTTTCGCACCATTAATGGTTAGAAGGAATGAGAGAGTAAATCGTTTTTACATGAATGAGAGGGTGCGTTGATTTTCTCTTTATGGTTCATTGTAACCTTGGCCACACTTACTGCATTGGCCTTGCTCACTGGCCTCCCAGAATTTGGTCCAGGTTCCATTTCTAGAGAGTGGAATCCTGTCTGTCTTTGCTGTACCTGGTGTATGTCTGGCCTGAAAACAGCAATTAAGACACCTTATTAGAAGCACAAATTGAGCAGGAAATGCTTGAATTCTTCGTACTCTCCACCGATAGTTACCTGCAACTCTGTGGTATAACACACTGTTTTTATCACTTCCTTCAACTTCCCTGTTAAAACAGAGGCAATTGTATATACATAAAGTTTAGCTTTGAGAATGAATGGATGAGATTTGGCTCTTCCCATATTCTTGATGAAATAGGGCATAAGGTCAATATACATAGAACTTATGCTAGCCCTTGCCCCAAAGCTTAAAGGTATGGGATGGTCTTTTCTCATTTAAAATTTTTTTTTATTTTAAAAAATTTTATTATACCACCGTGAGATATACAGTTACAAAGATTTTCATGTTTGGGTTTCAGTTTTTCTTATTTTATCCTTCCCTAAATCTAAGCACATAGCTTTGTTTAAGTTTGCACTCTAAGATGAGGGCACTAGCCTTGAGGGATTTAGCTGAATATTTACATTTCTACTAGTCTCAATTCACTTTGTGCTAAAGGTTTCCCTGATTTCTTTATTTTTTCATTTTATTTGAGATATCTTGATTTATAGCACTGTTAATGACAAGGTTTCATGAGAACATTCCAACCCACACCACACCCTCTGCAAGTATCAGCCTCCACCATTATCTCAGCGCCCCTCCAACCCAACCCCAAGTCCCTTTTCTCCACTACCACGGTAAGTTCTGTTGATCAATTTTAATTTTCTGTTGCCTTTGGACATTTTGTTAAAAACTACTTCTTGTGGTGATGTAGGCAAGATGTCTGCTTTTATGATAAGATTCTGTCATCTCTCCAACCTGCTGGCTTATTGACAATAAAACTTTTTTCTCAAATGTCATCATGTCTCTTGGATTTGCTGGGATCTTCTAGGACAGTAAAATCTAATGTTTGTAGTTATACTATTGCATGTATAGATTATGGTGATTTTTTGGAGTGCAGTCAGACTTGCTGAACAATTACCAGTGGGAACATCTGGTTTAAAGACAATTTCTGTCTACAAAGTATCACCTGAACAGCTTTAGGTCAGACTTTGGGTGAGTTTAACTCAAGACTGAGTGTAGAAGCAAATTCTAAAATTTTTTAATGAAGAAATGTAAAAACATCCCCTGCTCATGAAATGGGAAGATTAACGAATCAAAATGGTAATACTTCCCAATACTATACAGATTCAATCTAGGCTCTATATATGATACCTATGACATTTTTCAAAGAAATAGATCACACTTCTTGAAATTTATAGGAGCAATAAATCCTAATTTAATAGACAAAGTAACTTGGGAAAAAAGAGTGGAGGCATCACTTTCTCCAACTTCAAAACCAGTACTATAATGCAGTAGTAATTAAAACAGAATGGTACTAGAATGAAGACAGATCTGCTGATCAATGGAGTGAAATTGAAAATCCAGAGACAGACCTTCAGGTATATTTTTAGTTAATCTTTGATTTTTCTCTGTCTTCCCATTCATCATTGATTTGCTCGAGCGGGCCCCAGTAACATCTCCATATGTCCTGTCTCATGCTAGTAGAGCCTAAGGGCATCTGCTTGCTCCAGGAACATAAAAAGCCTCAATCCATTTCTGGATGAGGTCTATAATTGTTACTGGTATTTGGCATATCAAATACAACATGGTAGCTTCGCTGGGCTCTGCTGTGCAGGTAGTATACTCTTGTAGTCATCTCTAAGTCCAGCATTTATTGATGAACCGCAAGGCGCGGCAGCCGCGAGCCGGCTGTGATAGGCTGGTCTGCTGGGTGGAGTTCTGATGAGGGGAAGTCCGGATGTGGAAAATGGAGGCCCTCATGGAGTGGGGTCATCTGGCTTGTTGTGAGGCTCTGCTGGGGTGGCGGGCCAGGGCTAGAACCCGCCATCCCCTGCTGGGCGCCTCGTGAGCGGTTGGGCACAGGAGAGCCAGTAGCAGCTCTGGTTCCTCATGTCTGTGACTCTGGATCAGCATACCTGGGCCGGATTAAAAAAAAAGACTGCTGCAGGGTGTGGATCTCGGAGTGAGCCTGGCTGAGATAGGCTGGTCTGCTGGCGTGGGAGCTCTGATGAGAGAAGTCCGGATGTGGAAAGTGGAGGCCCTCATGGAGTGGGGTCGTCTGGCTTATTGCAAGTGCTTCCCCTGCTGGGGTGGCGGGCTGTGGCTAGAACCCGCCATCCTCCTGGGCTCTCATGAGCGGCTGGGCAGTAGTGTTACTAATCTTACTTTAATCTTGGCAAGATTAAGTAAGATTACTTGATTAAGTAATTAATCTTACTTAATCTTTGATAAAGGAGCAAAAACATAAAGTGAAGCAAAAAGAAAGCCTCTTCAACAACTGGTGATGGTAAACCTGTTAGCTACATGCTCAAATGGAACTCAGATCTCTTTCTAATTCCATGCACAAAAGTAGAATGAAAATGGATAAAGACCTCACTATAGACCTGAATTCAAAGGATTGTAAAGGAAAAATATACATGAAACTTTCCATGACATTGAAGCTAGATATTTCATCTTTAAGGATGAAATGCCACTTGACCAAACACAAGGAAATAAATAAACAAATGACAATCTTATGTGCAATTAAGAAGCTTTGCACTCAAAGGAAATAAAGCCCAGAATACAAGGACAGCCTTCCACAGACTGGGAGAGAAACTATATTTCTGCCACTTATCTGATTATAATAATAATACAACTTTGTAAAAATTCCAACCCCATCAAAAATTGGGAGAAGAGATAAAACAAAAAATTTACTCAAAGAAGAAGTACAAATGTTCAAAAGCATATGAAAATTCCCTGCAACACTAATCATTAGGAAATACAAATCAAGAGGGAAATAAACGAGTTATCCCTTTACCCACACCAAAGAGACTGGTACATCACAAAGAATAACAACCACGGTTGGCAAGGAATGCAGATTGGAGGTAAGGTAGGTGGGAAGGATCCTTACTCACTGTTGATGGTAATGTTGACTTGTTTAGCCCTTTGGGAGAACCATATGAACATTCCTTAAAACTAAGAACAGTTCCATTAAATTCAGCAATTTCATTCCCAGAAATATATAACCCAAAACACAATGCAGAAAGACATCTAAACTCTTATGATCATTGCATGCTATTCACAAAAGCTAAAATCTGAAAACAACCATGGGAAAATACAGCTGTGTCAAAAGGCAAACACCCACTATACTATTGCTTTGGGTCCTTAACTTTCTTTTTAATGTGCTATCATGTATGCTTTATTTACACAATTTCTAATCATGACAACAACCTTGCAAAAGAGATGTCATATTTCTTTTTTTTTCAGATAAATAATGGCATTAGAAATAGAAACAATTAGTTCAGTACTAGAGAATAGTAGGTAAGCAGTCTGTAACTTTAATTCCTTCTAGTGATATCTGTGCTTACCATATTTCTACAAGGATGATAAATAATCCTAAGTTGTCAAGAGATCAGCATCTAAGTTTCATTTGTAAAGAACATTTTAAATAATACATGGTTTAACATTTTCAAGCATTTACCTCTATTGATTTCCCGCTTTTAGTGTGGAGGTGGTTTGGGGATTTGTCAAGATTGTCTGAGACCCGTAAATCCCCAAATCACTTCCATCACTATCTAATCTCCTTACTAAACAAATTACACATATTAACCTACTTTGTTAGTTACCTACACTTTGATATTGTATGATATTTTCTTTAAAAAATAGCTGTCAGATTCCTGACATTGTGTATATAGTAAAACAGGTATGTTTGTTTACCAACTGATTGATGCAGTACCTGTATTTTGCTACCTTGAAAAACAAGATGCTTTGAGATTGATGTAGGGTAGGCAGTGGCAAAAGCCTGCACTAAAAAAAAAAAACTTTACAAAAAGTATCATCTAATGTGGTGGGGGAAACGATACACATGTCACTTGGTGGTGGTGGGGATTGTGGTGGATTCCAGTGTTAAGAGAAAGGAGACTGAGGACAAAATGCAGATTGCAATCACAGTGGATTAAAGTCTGAATGTGGAGCTCAAGCATGTTTCTTACAAAGTCTGAGTGCCTTTCGCTTCTCTCTTCTCAGGATCTCATTCTGCTTTAGCTTAGGAGGGTAATCACTTAACGCTAACACTGAGATGGCCATTGATCACTGAAATGAGCTGGCAGCTTCCAGACAGATTCATGAAATGAAATACCTCAAATTCATCAGCTTCAAGAACATTTTTCAGCTCCCTATCCTCCCCTTTCTGAGCTATTCAGAGAGCAAAGTAAAAGAAATTAGAATCCTTGAAATTGCTGCTTATCCAGTAGTAACCTCTCTGGGACATTGAATGAGTTGTACTTCATCTAGTTTTTCCTACATAGAGTAATTGACGTTAGTAGCTGTACCAACTTCCCTTAATAAGTATAGATATGTCAGAGGCCACATGGACTTTCTTGAGCTTGTCTAATTATCACAATAAATGGGAAAAGTATCAGCAGTTTCCCTCATTTTTATAGGGCAGTGAGAAAAACCGAGGGTTAGAGAGTAAATTACCCAAAGCTGTAATGGGAGGGGACAGAAGAATCCTGAACCTGAAGTCCATTTTTATTCAAAAAGCCATGCTCAAACATGTTGCACAATCTACCACTTTGGCGGCATATCTTTTTCCCTCCTCTTTCTATTTTTCCACCATAACCAATGGTGCTCAGGATCATTGATGGTCCTTTGCCCAGAGTGTCCTCTGGCAGTGCCTGGAGTACATATGTGGGAAGTAAATGGGAGTCCACTTACATGCATGACAAGTGTCCCTTTTACCTCCCAGTAGTCTTTCCCTGCAACATGATTCTCGTAAAAAGAGAAAAGTTTCTTTGAAATGGAATTTGAAGACAATGAATTAGGTATTTCCCATTATGTACTGTGTCCTTGTTCAGAAATAGAACTTGGTACTACTTCTAAGTTTTGTAGCCATTTCAAATAAACTATCAGCTGAAATATTTGGGGAATTCCATACCCCACTGAGGTCTGTTGTAGGATTTAAATTCCCCTGGCCAGGTAACCCACTCAGATGATTAGAAAAGACCAATATATCAAAGAAAGGTTGAAGGAAAACATTGACAGTGAAAGGTGGAGAAGAGTGTGATTCAACATATCTCAGTCACTGGAAGAACTCACAGATGCCCGTTAGGGCTAGAAGATGGCAGAGTATGATTTATGTCATAAAGAGGGAGCTGGGACTAGTGAATGTGTCAGAATAAGTCAGACCTTGGTTGTATAGCGTAGAGAGAGAAAAGGAATCACTATAATATTCTTTGTGATGAGGCATATGGAAGGTAAGTGAAGGTGATCAAGAAGAAGGATCATGCACAATAGGTATTGACAATGGAGGCCTACATAGTCAGGTGTGAAATGCTGGTACAGCCACAGTATAATCATGTGGCTTCAGATCTCCAAGTTATGGCGCATGCTTATGAACATAGGAAATATTCTCCAGATTCTTATTCATAACAAAGTTACTGCTGACACCTGGCTCCCTTGAGGTGTTGCAGGTGTGGTTGCAGTGCCCAGCTGCATTGGCAGGTGGCAGACAGGAGACAGGCTTGCCCACACCCACTCTGCCCCGTGGGCCCTTGATAGTTGATGGTCTGACATAGAAAAGAATGGGCCCCTATGGGATGGAACTCCACAGCCATGGCAGAGCCTGGCGAAGCTACCTAGGTGTATTTAATCTGCCCAAACAGTAAATAATAA
>JAJIBD010027585.1:7500-40892 GCA_021461705.1 Cryptotis parvus | reverse complement strand
CAGTTAGTAAAGCAAGTTCTATCTGGATTATCCAAGGGGTAGGTACCTTTTAAATTAAGCCTATTTGGTTGCATACATTTATTTAATTACCTTTTGTAGAGCTAGAATCTGATCTTTACAAAAGTTATAGAAATATGGTTTTCTCTCCACCTTCGCTTTAAATTTGCCAAATGACTTTATAAACCTGACTTGTTCTTTTGCACAGCAAGACTGGAGAACTCTACACTTAGGGTACCCCGTTACTACTAAGAAGTCCTGGGAATTGGCTGAGATAGAGCAGGCCAACACCAATCATGGTATTTTAATGTCTCTACCCGTCACGTCAGGGCTACCCCAGGCTTGGCCATAACTTGAAGCTCAGGTTCCATGATGAGCTACAGGTGACCTCGGGCCTCTTCCACTGGGTTGAGCAGAGCGTGACAACATCCCTCTTTGGGGCTGAAGCCATTCCCCTACTGCAGCAGCTGTCCTTGTTGCATGGCCCAGGCAGTTGTCAGTCATCACAGATTGGCGGATTCCTCGTTCTTCACAGCAGAGATGATTTTCGGTTCTTCCTTGAGCTGGCCTGCCTCTAGGGTCTCCCTGAGGTTTGTAGGGTACTTGCAGCTGTACCTGTGATAACTACATGCTTCCATTATTTAGACCAATCCCTTGACTTCTGTTTTCCCTGGAAGAGGGTCTTGGGGGTCCCATACTGGCTTTCCTGTCTGCATGAGGGCTAGGTCCTATTCCAGAGGGAAATATTTTGGCTGAGTTTATGCAAACCAACACAGTGTGGTGAAACATCAAAAGACGTACTGAAGGTGTAAAGAGAGAAAAGCATATATTACACTTTACTCACAATGAAGTGCAATACACCAATTTGCTGTTGGAACTGCTTAAAAGAAGCATAAAGTTCTATTGAAATAGAGCAGACAGTTTAACAGTATCCTGTGTAACTCATTTAATTTCATGTCAAAACCCTAATTACCAATTTTAGGAGCACTGTAACAGGAGTCCATACCATCTGTCTAATATTTTTCCATAGACTACCAAAAAAGGTACTAGAACAATTCTTCAGAAAAGAGTTTCATAGTTTGTTTACTCAACATTCTCAGACCTTCTACACATTCCTTTACTTTTATTCTGTCCTGTAACTTTCCTGCATTTTACTTTAAAAACAAGCCTTCGCTTTTACAGAATTCCTTCCTTTTCCCACAGACATCTCCATCCATTATCTTTCTGTTACTTAATATGCATTATCTAGACTCCTCATAGTTATACCCTAAAGGTATTAACTTCCTTATTTTACAGAGCTTAGTACCGGCTGATCTTTCAAGAAGTTTGGAAACATTTTGCTAATTATTTTCATTTAGCATGACAAGCTACTTTAAAAGCATTAATTTCATATTTTAGGAGAACATAAAAAATGCAAAGTTAAAATACTCAAAAGATTACTACCAAAAAGCAGTAAATACTTTACACTTGTGGATAAAGATCTCAAATTCAAGACTAGGTTGATACCTGGTAACAAAGCTCACATGTATTAAAGCTATCTCAATAATAGCACATACTGGGCAGATTAGAAACAACGCCTGAAAAAGAAAAACTGATTGCTGTCATTTACTTTGCACATTTTAATTGTTTATGTTCAGAAGCCACTAAATTGAAAGAAACATACCTGGCTCCTTGAATGTAGCTCCAGCCCTGAGGCTGTTTTGGAATTTCACCTGAAAAGCCTTTAAGGCATAATGCTGTGGCTTCAGATTTATCAGACTGAGGTCTTGAGATAACCCCATTACAGAAATAAAAACAAATATACCTTAGACATACCAACATACGGCATTTGAACCAATTTTTGTTTAGCACAAGATTTTCTTGACTTAATTGCAACAGTTCTTGTACCTTAGTTAATTTTGAAAACAGCCTAATTTTTTATTAGGAATTTGACTAGGGCTTATAAGGTAAAGCTTTTGCACAATCTTACAAAGTTCTTATCTTTTCCCGATTCTGACTCTAGCTTCCACACTTTCTTAACAGCACAAGTTTTGCCGCTGAGAGAATTTCAAGCATCAGGAACCCTTAAAAAGGTTGTACAATTATATATCTTAACCCTTTACCATAAGATTTAGATTGAGCACGTCGATTTCTCCTCCTGCTCAACACTCAGTTTAGAACACATTGCCTATCCCTTGCTTAACAATTTGCTTTTGATTTCCAACTTGGTTTCATTTAACACTCCAATGTTTCACACAGACAAGACAACTGCAAACAATTGGTGGCCACCACACACTCAGTGCACACACACATATACAATTGATCTATCAATCTTTAGTTATGATTTGACCCTTTTGGAAGGGTAGAGGAAACTGATAGACTGAGAAAGGAAGGGCAGTCCCCAAGGCAAATAGCCCTGGTTGACCGATCTGGACCTCGCCCCTACGTTTTTCAGCCTGCACCAGCCTCTGTCCCCTGCCTGTATTTTTTTTTTTACATGAAGCATGGGTCAAGAAAGCGCTTCTGTTGAAAAACACCGGTCACCTAGATTATGGCTGATTCAGTTGTAAACCCTAATGCTACTATATTTAGCTTTCCTAGTTTCTAATTCCTAGTTCCAAGTCCTGAATGCACCTTAGTGACTTTTGCTAACTAGAGGCATAGTAAAGAAAGTTAAAATTAGTTACGATGTCCAGTCTCTGGAGATAGATGTTAGTGAGGACAGGTTAGGCTGTAAAAACCTGTAAATTGAATTATTGCATTAATACCCTTTTGAAATTAATCACCACATTCGTGCCTCCTCTGGTTTGATAATCCTGTACTGGACCTGTTAAGGAAAAACTGCTGTTAGCCTACCGGGTAATTAAGGTCAGCAGCCAGTTCTTATCTGCACAGGTCCTGTTATCTCTTGCTTTTTGCGTGCAACAATTGGACAAAATTATTGGTTATTTCAGGTGAACTTAAAGCACAGGTTAGAAATCGAACTTCCTTTATAAACTTAAAGGATCTTCCCAAAATGTCCCTAGCTGTTGCTTGCATTACTGAAGCTTATTGAGAAGGGTGCTCAGACCTTCACTCTGCCAGCGTCTTTCTTTGCCACTTTCTTTAGGGGAAACTCTTGGGTGGGTCCAGCAGGTTTGGAATGATTGAGAGGCTCAGCTTTGAGTGAACCCTGCTCAGCCGGATTTGGGGGAGAGATAGATAGATAGATGCCTGAGCTGTGTTAGACCACAGTGGGCAGTGGGCTTTCCTGCAAGTATCTTTTGCTGAGTTCTCTTCTTTAAGAAGCCTAGGTCTATGAGGGGAACCTGATCTGCCTGTAGTGACCCTAGGAGGGAGGGGCTCCTTAACTCCGCAGCAATCCTCGCCTCCTAGAAAGCTTTTTTGCAAGCTCCACAGGTGGCAGCGGAGTTGAGGCAGGACTGAAGCCTTAGGTTTGTGCCTGTGCAGTTGGTGTGGGGTCCTGTCCTGGTTCCCTTACTTCTGAGACACACATGCAGCAAACAATAATGCAAGCTGCCATTTACTGGTCATTTTTCCCGTGTTCTAGCTGGTATTTAGGCCACGTGTTGTTGCAAAGGTCCTTAAGACGTTTTTTGTTTAGGCTACCTAGTTGGAGGTTTTTTTTTCAGTGTCTTAACAAGCAAACTTGGTATAGAGGCAGAATTTCCCATATTTTGGTATACTGGCAGCAACCTATGAGAGAAGGAAAAAACTAAAACAGAATGGTTCCTTGGCAAAACTTTTAATGCAGAAAACCACTCGCGGGTGGGGTCTCCGCCCCTAGCCCCTGCAAGGAGAAAAACCATTCACGGGTGGGGTCGCTGCCCCTAGCCCTGGCGAGGAGAAACACTCGCGGGTGGGGTCGCCACCCCTAGCCCCGAGAGAGTCGGGGGTCCACTTTGACTATGGACATCTCCATAAGTGACCTCTGAGTTACCCCAAGCGTCCCTGGGGCCTTCCCCGGGCATCCACCACGACCACGACCTGCGTGTGGAGCTGGACCAGCCTGTCGTGAGTTTCCAAGAGATAGAGGGAAAAAGTTCTGCCTTTGTTGGTTGCTACCTTCTTCGACCTTGCTGACATTGCTGCATCTTTCATTAAGTTTTAATTTCTGCCTTTCTGCTATTCACTGGACTTTCATTAGGTTCTAGGTACTGCCTTTCTGACATTCACTGGACTTCTTAATAGATTCTAATTTCTGCCTTTCTGCCTTTCTGCCTTGGCGACATTTACTGGGTCTCTCACTGGGTTCTTTTTTTTTTTTTTTTTTTTGGGTCACACACAGCGACGCTCAGGGGTTACTCCTGGCTCTGCACTCAGGAATTACTACTGGCGGTGCTGGGGGGAACATATGGGATGCCAGGGATCGAACCTGGGCCAGCACAGGCCGCGTGCAAGGCAAACGCCCTACCCGCTGAGCTATTGCTCCACCCCTCTCACTGGGTTCTGCCTTGCTGCTTTGTAGAGGTTTTCCTTCCTAGTCTTTTACCCTTTTTTTTTTCCTTTGCCTGGGGCAAAAGCTGCTAGAGACCTCATTTACATTCTAATTGACCTCCTGGTGTTTTCTAACCCTAACCCTTTTTTCTTGATAGTCTGGGACAAGGGGAGAGAGGGAAAAAAGGAATGCTACCTACAATTTGGCCTCCTAGAATCTTTCACTAGTGGGTTTCCTCCCGTCCCTCCCATAGTGATAGGTGACGGGAGACAGACAAAGGAGGGGTGCCTCTTTACAGAGACTATTCAGTTGCTTGTCTACCGGTGAAGAACTTAACCGTAGTGGATTCAGCAGTGTGACTTGTGGCCTACCACTAGGTCAGCACCACCATAGACCATATGTTCTTCATAGCAGACAGCCCACTCGGGCTCCGTAACCTTTGTGGGACCTTAAGGGTGCCGGTCGTGGAGCCACAGACTCACGCCTGATAGGAGGACCTATCAGGGTGCTCATACACACACTCACTCACATAGAGGTTATAACATTCCTCCCCCCATCCCCCTAGAGATTTGAGGGAGCATACATTCTCCTCAGATTTTCACAGACTACCTCCTTCTGGGGGACTTCACGGCAACGTCCTGCTTCGTGGTCTCCAAAAAATGTTGCAGGTGGACCCCACGGGTGACTTATGTGAGGCCGGAAGGGGAGAGAGATGGTTGCTTTCTCCCCAGCCGCCTCTGCCACCTGGGATCTGCTGGGCAGGCTATCACTGTCTTCCCATTGTTCATCAATTTGCTCGAGTGGGCACCAGTAACATCTCCATACGTCCTGTGCAAGCAAGTGTAGCTCAAGGTCATCTGATTGCTCCAGGGACAGGAAGAGCCTCAAGCCATTCTTCAAGTCATGAAATTGAGGTCCATAGTGGTTACTAGTTTTCGGCATAACAAATAAAACATGGGTAGCTTGCCAGGCTCTGCCGTGAAGGTGGTATATTATAGTAGAAAGCTCTCATCTCGAGCATTTACTGATGAAACTTATTGCTCTTTTCCACAGCAATCCAATATAATGAAAGAACTCTAGTGCTGGTCCAAACTTAGACCATACAAAAGAGCCTAAGTCTCCCACCAAAGAGAGAGGATCTCACCCAAGAGGAGTCCTACCCAAAAAGAAGGAGCAAAAGGCCCAAGGGGCCTCAAGTCAGTCCCCTTATATACACCAAAGTAATCCAGGGAGGGTTGTGTCAGCAAAGAACACTAAAAAAGAGTGTAGAAGGGTGGTGCCACCACCTATTACAGGCATTAACAAAGGTTATGCCAAGGACTAATCTCTTCTTCTGAGATTATCTCTTATGTAAAACACTGGAGAGAGAGAGCTGGTATAAAGTAATACATCTTAATATCATGAGCTTCATGTAATCTAGATGGTACCCACAAGGTCCTTCTTATTTATTATCTGCACCAGGGCGATTCTGAGTATCTTGTTCTCTGTATACTGAAAGGGTCACACTTGTCTGCTTGAGAGTAAACTAGTATGATCCTTCCTATAATCTTCCTATAGTCTCAACGTAGCCAGGGTGGTAGTCTCCTGGTAAATTCTAACTGTCCCACGCTGGGTGCAGTGGGTATAAAGAGGAGCTGTGCCCAATCTAGAAAACATAGAAATCTTAATAGATGTATAAGTCAGAAATTATTCAGAGTCAAGGTAACTTCTGTAACTTCAACACCCTCTAGCAGTGTTTACAGAGAAGAGAGATTCATTAGAATGAACTTTGGCTTAAGTAGATCACTGTATCACTGTACCACTGTCTTCCCGTTTGTCATCAATTTGCTCGAGCAGGCACCAGTAACATCTCCATATGTCCTGTCTCATGCAAGTAGAGCCCAAGGGCACCTGATTGCTCCAGGAACATAAAGAGCCTCAAACATTCCATCAGGTCATGGGAATGAGGTCTATAATTGTTACTGATATTTGGCATATCAAATACGACACAGGTAGCTTGCCAGGCTCTGCCATGCGGGTAGCATACCCATACTGGTCCTTAGCATACTGGGCAGGCTAAGGACTGATAAAGTCTGCAATGAGCCCCTGCACGGCATGGGCTTGAGCCCCACCAGCCCCACCAGGTGGCCATCAAGCCACACCTGATGCCCGCTTGATCTCTAGGCATGGGTGTTGGATCCCCACCACCCGAGGTTTCTCAGGGAGCCACAGACTCAGGCTGGAGCAAGGAATTGCTCTTTGCAAGAAGGGAAAGTCAGTCCTAGGCCTTACCCAGGGCTGCCTTAGGAACGGGTTCTTGTCTTCCTCGCAGAAAAAGAATTTTCAGGAGTCGATGAGCAGTGAAGTTTTACAGACTTTATTAAGGAGGTTTTAGGAGAGGGGAGGAGAGAGAGAAAGAGAGAGAGAAGTGAACATCTCAAGAGGGGAGATGCGGGCAACACACGTGCTTAGGCACCACATGTGCTCAGTCAAATGTGCTCAGGCAGCATGTGTGTCCATGCAGCATGTGCACGCAGGCAACATGTGTGCTCAGGCAGCATGTGCATGCTGTCCTTTGGTCAGGATGGCTTTTATAGGTTTCTCCCCCAAGTTACTCCCATATGGGGCTTCAACCTCGGTTACTAGGGCCCATTGCCAAGGGGAATAGACTTTGGGAGTGGTCTTCTTTGACTGGAATGCTTGAGTCTTCTTTGAGCTGGGTTTTAGGTGGAAGGCTGATTCATTTCCCTCAGGAGATTTAATCAGCTAAAGCCATTCACACATTCCCTCTGGCCTTCCCTTCCCCAGGGTCTATTGTTGATATGGTCTTCTCAAGTCTGGTTCCCTGTGACAACAGGTGTGACTCTGGATGGCTGAAGGACCAGTTTTCCTTCTTCAGGAATTTCTATTGCCATGTGGCACCCCCTGTCTGCCTGCCTACAACACTATGATCATATAATCTTTGATAAAGGAGCAAAACTATTAAGTGGGAGGAAAGAAAGCCTCTTCAATAGGTGGTGCTGGGATAACTAGGCAGCTACAAATAATAAAATGGATTTAGACCTTCTTATAACACCATGTACAAAAGTCAGACCAAAATGGATCAAAGATCTCTACATCATACTTGAGTCTATAAGGTACATAGAAGAAAACATAGGGAAAAGCGCTTTACGACTTCGTATCTAAAGGCATCTTCAAGGACAAAACACCACTGACAAAGCAAATGGAATCAAAGTTAAACAAATGGGATTATATAATACTGAAAAGCTTCTGCAATCTCAAAAGAAAGGGTGACCAAGATGCAGAGACAGCCCACAGATTGGGAAAGAATATTCACTCAATACCCATCTAATAAGGGTTTAATATCCAGGATATATCAGGCACTGGTAGAACTTCACAAGAAGAAAACAGCCAACCCCATCAAAAAAATGGAGAGAAGAAATGAATAGAAACTTCCCAAAAATAAGAACCTCGAATAGCCAAAATGCATATGAAAAAGTGCTTTCCATTAATCATCACCATTAATCAGCACCATTAATCATCAGGGAGATGCAAATCAAAACAACAATGAGGTATCATTTTACGCCACAGAGACTGGCACACATCCAAAAGAGCAAGAACAACAAGTGCTGGTGTGGATGTGGGGAGAAAGGAACTCTCATCCACTGTTGGTGGGAGTGTTGACTGGTCCAGTCGTTTTGTAAGACAATATGAACAAACCTCCAAAATCCAGATATTGAGCTCCCATTTGACTCAGCAATGCCACTCTTGGGAATATATCCTGGAGTAAAAACACACAGAAAAACACTATCTGAACTTCGATATTCATCACAGCACTATTCACAATAGCCAGAATCTGGAAACAACCTGAATGCCTGAGAACATACAACTGGCTATAGAAACTATGGTACTTTTATGTTCAGAGAAGCACTATTCACAATAGCAAGAATCTGGAAACAACCAGAATGCTCGAGAACAGACGACTGGATAAAGAAACTTTGGTACACCTACACAATGGAATACTATGCGGCTGTTAGGAAAAATGAAGTTATGAAATTTGCCTATAAAGGAATACACATGGAGTGGTTCATGCTGAGTGAAATTAGCCATAAAGAAAAGGTCAGATATAGAATAACTGCATTTATTTTTGGGGTATAAAAAATGTACATACTTAGTATGATACCAAAAATCCAAGGCCAGGCAAAACATGGATAAGGAGGTCTTGTCAATAAAATATTTAGAAATGTGTATTTTGTCTCCAAATATTTTTTATTTTGCTATCAATTTCTAATTCCACTGTTTTTTGACAGTTGAATTTATATCAGTTGATAGTCTTTTTTAATTTAGTGTGATATATTCCATAAACCAGAATGTGAATGCTAGTGATGAATTCTCCATGAAATCTTGAGGTGAAAAATGTGGATGGATTATATTATGAATGCTCCATGATAACTTGAGGGGGAAGTGTGAATGGATTACTCTGTAGGTGTGAGTTAGAACAAGATGATTAATAGCGTTGCTCAGGTCAGTCCTACTCATATTGATTTTCTATCTGCTTGACCCATCAACTACAAACAGAGGAATATTTAACACTTGAACTAAAATAGTGCATTTGTCTACATATCTTTTTGGCTCTATCAATTTTAGCCTCATGTATTCTGGCAATTTATTTTTAGGTGTATAAAATGTTGTCTTCTTAAAGAATTTATCATTATGCAGTACCCTTCTTTTTCCATGATAGTTTTCCCTATCCTTATACTCGCTCTCTCTCTGAAATTAATTTAACTACAACAGCATTCTTTTGATTAGTGTTATCATGACAGATCTTTCTCTATCTTTATCCTATATGAGTCTTTATATTTAAAATAAAATTTATATTTAAAATGCAGCCTCACAGTTTTAAAACACATTTTAAATTAATCTAAATCCTCCTTCAAATATCACTATTCCAGGAATATGGCTTCATGTATGGTGTCAGTTACTTCTTAGTAGTGTTCTCAGTTTCTCACTTCAATATCTTGTGATATTACTATAATTTGTTTTATTATCTATATACTATAAGCACCAAATACATTGTTACCACTACTGCCTTACATAGCTTCCTTTGAGTACTTTTAGAATTCAGAATAGAGTCTTTATATTTCCAATGCCAGCAGTTCCCTTTATAAAGGGAGTTAAGACATAAGCTGCATTAAATATAAAGTTACACCCAATCTTGGAAAGCAAATTTTTTTATTAAATATCTATAGAGTACTATCATGGGAAGCATAGTGCTGGATCCCATAGGCTATCCCATATCAGATAATCACAGAACTCAGTTGTCAGCTAGTCTGGTTTTTATATCTTCACTTGATCACTTGATCACTTGAATCCCGTTATTCATCGATTTGCTCGAGCGGGCGCCAGTAACATTTCCATTGGACCCTATCACGTGCCAATGTAGCCCAATGGCATCTGGTTGATTCAGGAATATGAAGAGCCTCAAACCGTTCCTTCAGGGTCTTTACAAGGAAGTCTGACCATCTTGTAGGTGTGCGGCCACGTGATCTTTTGACATCCCGTGGGTTCCAGTCTGTAACGGCTCTAATCCAGCGGTTGTCTCCAAATCGCATTACATGTCCAGCCCATCTGATTTTCGATGCCTTGGCAAACAAGACAGCGTCCCTGATTCTGGAATAGCGACAGAGGTCAGAACTCCGGATTCCTTCACTCACTTGAGTGAGGCGTGATATTCCAAGCATAGCTCTTTCGATTCCTCTCTGGGAGACCCGAATAGCATTCTCATCCTGCTTTCCTAGGGCCCAGGTCTCTGAGGCGTATGTTAATGCAGGGAGGACGGTGGAGTCAAAGAGATGTGCCCAGAGCCGGAGGTTCTTTGTCCTTTTAGCTATTTCTTCGATGCCTTTGAAGGCATTCCATGCCGCTCTCTTCCTCCTGCGCAGCTCAGGCTTTAGGTCGTTCATCATGTTGACTTCTCGACCTAGGTACACATAACTGCTGCATTCAGAGATGTTTGTTCCATTGAGAGTGAATGGGGCCTCAGGAACTAGTTCATTTCTCATGAACATAGTTTTCTTCAGATTCAGCTGTAGACCTACCTTTCCACATTCTCGGTCAAAGTCAGCCAGCATTTGTGCCGCTTGGCTAATGTTTGGTGTTATTAGAACGATGTCATCAGCGAAGCGGAGGTGGGTGTAGTTGCCGGCCATCTATCTTCACTCCCATTGCTTCCCATTCTAATTGTCTCATGATGTTCTCGAGGGTGGCACTGAAGAGTTTTGGTGAGATGGTATC
Organism: Cryptotis parvus; assembly: GCA_021461705.1. Classification (NCBI taxonomy): domain Eukaryota; kingdom Metazoa; phylum Chordata; class Mammalia; order Eulipotyphla; family Soricidae; genus Cryptotis; species Cryptotis parvus. Next base: position 30,205 of record JAJIBD010027585.1, on the reverse strand, counting down.
ACCCTGTCGAACCCCTCTTTTGACATCAATGATCACTTCTTTGTAGAATGATGAGATCCTGGTGGTGAATCCATAATACAGCTCACGAAGGATCTTGATGTATTGGGTTTGAACACCCTGTTTGACTAGGGCTTCGATGACTGCTTCAGTCTCCACAGAATCAAAGGCTTTCTGTAAATCAATGAACGTGAGACAGAGCGGCATCTTGTACTCCCTACAAACCTCAATGAGCTTGGTTACTGTGTGGATATGGTCGATTGTGCTGAATCCTTTCCGGAAACCTGCTTGCTTGCATGGTTGTCCTTCATCTAGTGTTCTGCTAATCCTGTTCAGGATGACTCGTGTAAACAGCTTGTAGATGACAGACAACAGGCAGATGGGGCGATAGTTGCCGATGTCATGAATGTCTCCCTTCTTGAACAGTAGAACTGTCCTGCTGGTTTTCCATTGGGAGGGCACCTTGCATTCAGACAGGTAGCGTGTGAAGAACCGAGCTAGTGTATTGATGAGTACCGACGGCAGATTCTTCAAGTGTTCGGGTCTGACTTTGTCTGGGCCTGGTGCTGTTCCCTTCTTTACCAACGAGATGGCATGTCGGATTTCAGAAGGGAGAACGTTGGGAATGACATATCCATCCTGTGGAATTTGGTATGTGGGCAGGTGGATGTGGCTATCAAAGAGATTTGAGTAGAAGTCCTGGATAATCTTCTCCATTGCCTTTCTGGAAGATGTGATAGATCCATCAGGGCGTCGGAGGGCAGTCATCTTGGTCTTATAGTTGGCGAAGGACAGGCAGACAGTGCGAATACTTTTCCCGGCTTCTGCTGCATCTTCCAGTATTTCTGCTCTTCTGTCTTTGAGGTCTGCTTTTATCGCTTCTCTGCACTGCTTAGCAAGCTTGGACGTTAGCATTTGGTCTCCTGAGGCTCGCGCCTTGCCACGTTGGCGAATGAGCTCAAGAGTTTCTGAAGACAAGCGTCCTTTTGTGTCTTTCTCTCTCTCCGGCATTCTTCGCACAATCATGGAGGTGCTGAACCAGTCGGTTGTATTCTTCATCGATGTCATCAATGATGGTATATTTCCATGTTGCCGCAATGGTGCCAAAGAGTTCCCAGTTGGTGGTCGTTCTGGGAGTTCTCTTCTTAAACATTGCAGATTTTTCTCCCCGTTGTGGGAAGTAGAATTTTGCACGAAGGAGACGGTGGTCCGATCCTGTCTGGAATTTGGGGACGACAGCAACATCAGTCAGACAAAACCGTCGATTGAAGATGATGTGGTCAATTTCATTGTGGAACTGTCCGCCAGGAGATTCCCATGTCCAACGTTTCGCTTCAGCCTTCTGAAACTGTGAGTTCCCATGAATAGTCCTGGTGGACATGATGAACTCAGATAGTCTCTCACCCTGTTCGTTCCATTCTAGGCCATGGGTCCCGATGTGAAGTTCTTCAGCCGATCTTCTCGGTCCTATCTTGGCATTAAAATCACCGACTATGATCTCGTAGAAGGTGTGATCTTTTTATAGAACTCCTCCAAATCCATGTAGAATTTCTCAATTTCATCTTCTTTGTATGTGGATGTTGGTGCATAGACAATGAAGATAGAAATTGCTGGCAGTGGGCCACATCTCCTCAAGTGTAATCGTCCTATTCGGTTTGTTAGGCATTCAAATGAATCAATGTTGACAACCATGTTCGTGTTGACAAGGACACCAACGCCACCGAGCGCCTCTTTCGTCACAAGTTCCAAGGAACAATTCTTCTCCGGTGTCAAATACAGCATGATGTGACTGGCGCCTCCTCGTCTCAGTCAGACCAATGATGTCGTACTTGATCTTTTTGCGCTTGCACCATCAGATCCTCAATATATGCTTTCGATGCCAGCGTTTGTGCATTGAAAGTACAGACAGTCATTTTAGTCCTTCTTCGTTTTGGCAGCCTAGGACGGCTGTGAAATTTTATCAGGCACTTCTTGTTTGCCTTTCTTACTGCTGCTGTATTAAAGGGCTCTTTCGGGGTCAGGAAAATAAACATTTTTGTTACTGGATTTGGCATATCGAACACGCATCGGACAGCTTGCCAGGCTCTGCCATGCGGGAGCTATATTCTCATTACTTTGTGGGGCTCTCTCAGAGGGGTGGGTAGAATATTTATGGTAATTTGGAGGTAAATTGGTACACCTGGCAGAGCAGAAACCAGCTTTCCCCGTTGAACCCCCTGCATTCCATGAACCACGAGAGCAACTTCCGATCCGAGTCCACCATCCCGATGGAGCCTCAGCGGAGCCCAAGAGAAACCCCCCACACCTTGCTGGCAGCAATCTGTGTCACCATCCACACTCTGCAGCTGCATATATTGAGGATCTGATGGTGCAAGCGCAAAGATCAAGTACAACATCATTGGTCTGACTGAGACGAGGAGGCGTCAGTCGCATCATGCTGTATTTGACACAAAAGAGATACGACTTGACATCTGTGAGAAACGGCCTGAACCAAAATGAACAAAAGATGTTGGAATAAGGGGTAGATACCCCCGAGTCCACCATCCCGATGGAGCCTCGGAGGAGCCCAGAGAAACCCCCCACACCTTGCTGGCAGTGATCTGTGTCATCATCCACACTCTGCAGCTGGTAAGATCTCCCCCCCAGCATATTAATCCAGTCTCCAGCCCACAGATTAATCCAGTCTCCAGCCCAGCTTGTCAGAAACCCAGCCTACAAGGACCCGCCCTGCAGAGACCCGCCCTTCAGAGGAGAGTATTTCAAGCCCAGGAATGCTTGAGCCTAAGACACAGGTACACCCGGCAGAGCAGAAACCAGCTTTCCCCGTTGAACCCCCTGCATTCCATGGACCACGAGAGCAACTTCCGACCCGAGTCCACCATCCCGATGGAGCCTCGGGAGGAGCCCAGAGAAACCCCACACCTTGCTGGCAACGATCTGTGTCACCATCCACACTCTGCAGCTGGTAAGATCTCCCCCCAGCATATTAATCCAGTCTCCAGCCCACAGATTAATCCAGTCTCCAGCCCAGCTTGTCAGAAACCCAGCCTACAAGGACCCACCCCTGCAGAGACCCGCCCTTCAGAGGAGAGTATTTCAAGCCCAGGAATGCTTGAGCCTAAGACACAGGTACACCCGGCAGAGCAGAAACCAGCTTTCCCGGTGCGCATGGCCGCTGTGCTGCCGCTTGATTTACCTCCAAATTTTATATCTTACAGATAAAATTTACAGCCTAGGGGCCAGAGCGATAGTCCAATGGGTAGAGTGTTTGCCTTGCACGCAGCTGGCCTGTGCTGGCCCAGGTTCAATCCCCAGCATCCCATATGTTCCCCGAGCACCGCAAAGAGTAATTCCTGAGTGCAGAGCCATGAGCAACCCCTGAGAATCACTGGGTGTGACCCAAAGAGCAAAAAAAAAAAAAAGAAAAGAAAAATTACAGCCTATGGCTGGGTTAGTTTGGAAGGAAAAAAAATCCACAGAAGGCAGTCTAGCCCTAGACTAAATTCTGTAGTGATGAATAAAAACGTAGCAACCGGGATCCCTGGAGAGACTGTCCCAGTGCACTCCAGGAGGTGTGGCGCTGAGCTGTTTATAAATGGGAGTAGGTCAGGTGTGAGAGTAGACTCTCCAGAAGGGAAAGGAATCTGCCTCCCCATTCCAAGAAGGCTTCAGAGTTTTCAGCCCAGAGCTTGATCTACCTGGGATGATTTGGTGGCTCAGCGTCATTGCTAAAAGTAATACTTTAAGTCCTGCATTATACGCTGTAATCCTGCATATTTTAAGTGTAGGATCTTTCCTCCACTTTCTAATGTCTTCATACCTAGAGTCTTTTAATATAATTGTTGTTGTTATTGTTGTTTTTATGAACATAGAGAGGCTAAAATGAGCTATTTTAGCCTCTAATGAGCTAAAAATCTGCTAAAATGAGCTATTATTATCTTGAGGAGAAAGGTGTGACTGAAATTGCATCTGTAAGGAGAGATGACTGAGGCAAATATATCTAGAATTGGCAGTATCATAACTATATTAAGACCCTTACTCTAAAAACACAACTGGGTTTGTAACTTGATGGAACTCCCCCCACTCCCGCACATGAAAAACTCCTTCTCCTGCACTTATTTGTAGATACCCCACCTTCAGCCAGGAGTTTAAAATGGAGGGGAAGCATTTTTTCTATCAGTTGCCTATGTAGTAATTATTTTTTTTTCTGAGACCTATGCCAGCACAGGAAGTTGCAGAGAAATCAGGCATAATTATTCAGACTCCTTCCCACCACTGACTGAGAACTGCCACTTTTCAGCTGCTGCACCTGTTCTCAGACAAGACAGCAACTCGATACAGGAGGCACAATCACTGAGCAGATTTTTTAAAAATGAAGTAAGGGCAGGGCTTGAGCAATAACACAGCAGGAAGGGTGAGTGTCTTGCACAGAGACAACCCAAGTTTGATCCCCAGCACTCTATATGGTTTCCCAAGCATCACCAGGAGTGATTCATGAACTCAGAACCTGAATAAGTCCTAAGAAATGCTGGGAATGGTCTAAAAGCAAATGGCAACATTTGCTGTAACTAAATCAACCCTACAAAAATGACCGAAAAGCCACTTATAGAAAGCAAATGGCCAATTGCCCAAAAAAAAAAAAAAAAAGCAGCTGAACCTGACAAGAAAAAAAAGTGGCAATACAGACTTTTATATCACTAGTCTCTCTGAGTGTCAATGAACTAAAATTTCCTATCGAAAGGCACAGAGTGATGGGCTGGAGCAATATCACAATGGCTAGGGCGTTTGCCTTGCATGTGGCGGACTCGTGTTCAATCCCCAGCATCCAATATGGTCCCCGAGCACCGCCAGGAGTAATTCCTGAGTGCAGTTCCAGGAGTAACCCCTGAACATTGCTGGGTATTATCCAAAAAAGAAAAAAAAAAGCATAGAGTGACTGGATGGATGAATAAACAAAATCCATCAATTTTCTGCTTACAGACAACTGGGACACATACCTAAAAGCAATAATGTGGGACAGACACATTTATATCAGACAAAATATTAGATATAAAGAAAGGAACTATAGAGGGATGGACACTACTTATGGGTTAAGAGTTCAACAACATATCAGTAAGAACTAACTTATCAACATATGTACACCAAAGTGTACAAAGCTTCTGCTTAGAAACCTAAACATGTTGAGATAAACACAATAGTAGTGGGAGACCCAGTCCAAAAAACTTTGTCTTTAGTGAGATCAATCAAACAGAATATCAGTAAAGATACAAGAACCCTAAATAAGGAGTTAGAATAATTGAGATTAATAGACAAATACATGGTCCTTCACCCAACAAAAGTCAAATGTATATTCTTCTCTAGTGCACATGAAAATCCTCAGTGATAGAGTACGTACTAGAGCATAACTCAAATATACATAAATTTACGAAAATAGAATCAAACCAAGCACCCTCTCAGACCATAATGCCACAAAGATAGAAATTAAAAAGGATGAAGAGGGGGCCAGACAGATGTAAATCAGGTCGGGTGTTTGGCTTTCTTCTGGCCAACCTGGGTGTGGTACCTGGTACTTAGTATTACTTCAAGCCCTACCAGGAGTGATCCCTCGGCAAGGACCCAGGAGTAAGCCCAGGTGTCACCAGTTGTGGCCCAAAAAACAAGCAAAAACTAGGAAAAACACCAGGAAGATTAACGAAATACCTCTAAATAGCAATTGGCTCAAAGAAGAAATCAAGGAAGGAATGAAAGATTCCTTAAAACTAATGAGAATGAAGAAACAATCAGAATCTCTGGAACATAGTAAAAGCAGTATTAAGAGGTAAATTCATAGTAAGACAGGCCTACATTAGGAAAAAAGAAAAGTCTCAAATAACAAATGGCTAAAAATTAGATACACCCGGCAGAGCAGATACCAGCTTTCCCCTTGAACCCCCTTCACTCCACTGAGCACAAGAGCGATTCCTGGCCCGAATCCACCATCCCGATGAACCCAGAGAAACCCCCCACACCTTGCTGGCAGCAATCTTCACCATCCACACTCCGCAGCTCATAAGATCTCCACCCAAGAGATTAAGCCAGTCTCCAGCCTGGCTTGTCAGAAACCCATCCTAAAAAGGACCCATACTTCAGAGACCCGCCCTTCAGAGGAGAGTATTTCAAGCCCAGGAATGCTTGAGGAACAGACACAGATACATCCGGCACAGCAGATACCAGCTTTCCCCCATTGTGCAGGCTGGCGCGCCATGCGATTTACCTCAAATTACCCTGAATATTAAACTCGCCCTTCTGAGAGAGCCCCACAAGGTAATGAGAGTATAGTGCCAGCACAGCAGAGCCTGGCAAGTTGTCCGATGTGAGTTCCATATGCCAAAACCAGTAACAAAAAGGTTTATTTTCCTAACTTGAAAGAGCCCTTATTATGGCAGCAGTAAGAAAGGTGAACAAGCAGTGCCTGGTAAAATTTCACGGCCAACCTAGGCTGCCAAAACGAAGAAGGACTAAAAGGACTGTCTGTACTTTCATGCATGTACACTGGCATCAGAATCATATCTCGAGGATCTGATGATGCAAGAGCAAAAGATCAAGTATGACACTATTGGTCTGACTGAGATGAGGAGACGAGGAGTCGGGTGATTTTAATGCCAAGATAGGACCGAGAAGATAGGTTGAAGAACTCCACATCGGGACCCATGGCCTAGAATGGAATAAACAGGGTGAGAGATTATCTGAGTTCATCATGTCCACCAAGACCATTCATGGGAACTCACAGTTCCAGAAGGCTGAAGCGAAACATTGGACATGGGAATATCCTGGTGCTAAGAATAAGAATTCTTCTCTGGTGCTGTATTTGACACCAGAGAAGAATTGTTCCTTGGACCATGCAACGAAAGAGGCATCGGTGGCATTGGTGTCCTTCTCAACACGAACATGGCCATGAACATTGATTTATTTGAATGCCTAACAAACCGGATAGGACAATTACACTTGAAGAGATGTGGCCCACTGCCAGCAATTTCTATCTTCATTGTCTACGCACCAACATCCACATACAAGGAAGATGAAATTAAGAAATTCTACATGGAACTGGAGGAGTTCTATAAAAAAGATCATACCTTCTACAAGATCATGGTCGGTGATTTTAATGCCAAGATAGGACCGAGAAGATTGGCTGAAGAACTCCACATCGGGACCCATGGCCTAGGAATGGAATAAAAAGGGTGAGAGACTATCTGAGTTCATCATGTCCACCAAGACCATTCATGGGAACTCACAGTTCCAGAAGGCTGAAGCGAAACATTGGACATGGGAATATCCTGGTGGACAGTTCCACAATGAAATCGACCACATCATCTTCAATCGACAGTTTTGTCTGACCGATGTTGCTGTCATCCTCAAATTCCAAACAGGATCAGACCACCATCTCCTTCATGCAAAATTCTACTTCCTGCAATGGGGAGAAATGGCTGCAAAGTTTAAGAAGAGAACTCCTAGAACGACCACCAACTGGGAACTCTTTGGCACCATTGCAGCAAATGGGAAGATACAATCATTGACGACATTGATGAAGAATACAACAGACTGGTTCAGTACCTCCATGATTGTGCAAAGAATGCCAAGAGAGAGAAAGACACAAAAGGATGCAGGTCTTCAGACACTCTAGAGCTCATTCACCAATGTGGCAAGGTGCGAGGTTCAGGCAACCAAATGCTAACATCCAAGCTTGCAAAGCAGTGCAGAGAAGCGATAGAAGAAGACCTCAAAGACAGAAGAGCAGAAATACTGGAAGATGCAGCAGAAGCCAGGAAAAGTATTGGCAATGCCTGCCTGTCCTTTGCCAACTGTAAGACCAAGATGACTGCCCTCCGACGCCCTGATGGATCTATCACATCTTCCAGAAAGGCAATGGAGAAGATTATCCATGACTTCTACTCAGATCTCTTTGACAGCTACGTCCACCTGCCCACATACCAAATTGCACAGGATGGATATGTCGTTCCCAACGTTCCCCCTTCTGAAATCCGACATGCCATTTCATCGGTAAAATGGGAACAGCACCAGGCCCAGACAAAGTCAGACCCGAACACCTGAAGAATCTGCCATCGGTACTCATCAATACACTAGCTGGGCTCTTCACACGTTACCTGTCTGAATGCAAGGTACCCTCCCAATGGAAAACCAGCAGGACAGTCCTACTGTTCAAGAAGGGAGACATTCATGACATTGGCAACTATCGCCCCATCTGCCTGTTGTCTGTCATCTACAAGCTGTTTACACGAGTCATCCTGAACAGGATTGGCAGAACACTAGATGAAAGACAATCATGCGAGCAAACTGGCTTCCAGAAAGGATTCAGCACAATCGACCATATCCACACAGTAACCAGCTCATTGAGGTTTGTAGGGAGTACAAGATGCTGCTCTGTCTCACGTTCATTGATTTAAAGAAAGCCTTTGATTATATAGAGACTGAAGCTGTCATTTAAGCCCTAGCCAAACAGGGTGTTCAAACCCAATACATCAAGATCCTTCGTGAACTGTATTACAGATTCACCACCAGGATCTCACCATTCTACAAGGAAGTGATCATTAATGTCAAAAGAGGGGTGCGACAGGGTGATACCATTTCACCAAAACTCTTCATCAACACCCTCAAGAACATCATGAGACAATTAGAACGGGAAGGAATGGGAGTGAAGATAGATGGTGGACAACTACACCACCTCTGCTTTGCTGATGACATCGTTCTAATAACACCAAACATTAGCCAAGCGGCACAAATGCTGGCTGACTTTGACTGAGACTGTGTAAAGATAGGTCTACAGCTGAATCTAAAGAAAACAATGTTCATGAAAAAAGAACTAGTTCCAGAGACCTCATTCACTCTCAATGGAACAAACATCTCTGAATGCAGCAGTTATGTGTACCTAGGTTGAGAAGTCAACGTGATGAATGACCTAAAACCTGAGCTGCGCAGGAGGAAGAGAGCGGGCATGGAATGTCTTCAAAGGCATTGAAGAAATAACTAAAAGGACAAAGAACTTCCAGCTCGGGCACATCTCTTTGACTCCACCATTCTCCCTGCATTAACATACGCCTCAGAGACCTGGGCCCTAAGAAAGCAGGATGAGAATGCTCTTTAGGTCTCCCAGAGAGGAATCGAAAAGAACTATGCTTGGAATATCAAGCCTCACTCAAGTGAGAGAAGGAATCCGGAGTTCCAACCTCCGTCGCTATTCCAGAATCAGGGATGCTGTCTCGTTTGCCAAGGCATCGAAAATCAGATGGGCTGGACATGTAATGCGATTTGGAGACAACTGCTAGACTAGAGCCATTACCAACTGGATCCCACGGGATGTCAAAAGATCACGTGGCCGCCCACCTACAAGTTGGTCAAACTTCCTTGTTAAGACCCTGAAGGAATGGTTTGAGGCTCTTCATATTCCTGAATCAACCAGATGCCATTGGGATACATTGGCACATGATAGGGTCCAATGGAAATGTTACTGGTGCCCGCTAGAGCAAATCGATGAATAACAGGATTCAAGTGATCAAGTGAAAACTTTGTAAAAGGAACAATTGAATAAAAAGTAGCAGAAAGAAGGAAATAATAAAACTTAGCAAAATGAATAATATAGAAATCAAGAAGGTAATACAAAGAATCAATGAAACCATAAACTAGACAAGCACAAACTAGACAAACCTTTTCCTAGGCATATAGAGAAAAAAATTAAAAAAAACTGTCCAAATAAATCAGAACACTGAAAGGGGATTAATTATGAAAACCCTTCAGAAATTCAAAAATATTATGAGAGGTTACCATGAACAACTTTATGTTCTTAAGCTGGAGAGACTAGAAGAAACGAATAAATTCTTAGGATCACATAGTCTTTTAAAACTAAATGAGGAAGAAGTAGAAAACCAAAACAGACCAATCGTAAGAAAGGAAATTGGAAAAGTAATTAAGAATTTTCCCACGAATCAGGGGGTAGGGAGGCTCATGGGAGGAAAACTATAGACATTGGTGGTGGGAAATGTACACTGATGAAGGAACAAGTGTTGGAACATTATATGACTGAAACCCAATCATAAAAAACTTTGTAACTGTGTATCTCATAGTGATTCAATCAAAAAATAATAGTAAATTAAAAATTTCAATGGGACTACATCAAATTAAAGAGTTTTAATTTAATCTCTTCTGCATGACAAAATAAACGATATGCTAAAACTAAAAGACACCCAATAGTAGAAAATATTTGCACTCAACAGCAGAAAAAGGGTTAATATCTTTATTAACATAAATGAGCTAAGATAAAGTATTCGTAAAGCATGAAAGAATGGTTGAGAGGGGTCAGAGCGATAGCCCAGCGGGTAGGGCATTTGCACACGGCTGGCCCATGCCAGACCGGGTTTGATCACCGGCATCCCATATGGTCCCCGAGCACCGCCAGGAGTAATTCCTGAGTGCAGAGCCAGGAGAAACCCCTGAGCATTGCCGATGTGACCCAAAAAAGTAAAGAGCAAAAAAAAAAAATTAAAAAAAGAAGAAGAGAGGCGGAGCGATAGCCCAGCGGGTAGGGGTTTGCCTTGCGCGCGCAACCGGCCTGTGCCGGCCTGGGTTCGATCCCCGGCATCCCATATGGTCCCCCGAGCACCACCAGGAGTGATTCCTGAGTACAGAGCCAGGAGTAACCCCTGAGCGTCGCCGGGTGTGACCCAAAAAAAAAAAGAAGAAGAAGAAGAAGGGTTGAGAGATATAGAGTACTCACAAAAAGAAACAAAACAGTGCAAAACCCTATTAAAAACTGGAGATGGATTCATGATTAAAACACACCAGAAAATGGGAATTGAAGGGACTTTCCTCAAGATAGTTACAGCCATCTACCGAAAGCCCACAGCAAGCATCATTCTAAATGGGGAAAAGTTGAAAGCCTTCCCCCTGAGATCAGGGACAAGACAAGGTTGCCCACTCTCACCTCTTTTATTCAATATAGTACTGGAAGTACTTGCCATAGCAATCAGAGAAGAAAAGGACATCAAGGGCATCCAGATAGGCAAGGAAGAAGTCAAGCTATCATTATTTGCAGATGACATGATATTATACCTAGAAAACCCTAAACTCTCTACCAAAAAACTCCTAGAAACAATAGACACATATAGTAGAGTGGCAGGATACAAAATCAACACCCAAAAAGTCAGTGGCTTTCCTATATACAAATAACGAAAGAGAAGAAAGGGATATTAAGGAAACTATTCCATTCACAATTGTGCCACAGATAATCAAATACCTAGGAATCAACTTACCCAAGTATGTAAAGGACCTGTACAAAGAAAACTACAAGACACTGCTCCAAGAGATAAAAGAGGACACAAGGAAATGGAAACACATTCCCTGTTCATGGATGGGGAGAATCAACATTGTCAAAATGGTAATACTCCCTAGAGCTCTATACAGATTCAATGCAGTCCCTATGAGGATACCGATGACATTCTTCAAAGAAATTGACCAAACGCTCCTGAAATTTGTATGGAACAATAAACCCCCCAAGGATAGCTAAAGCAATCCTCGGGAAAAAGAAGATGGGAGGCATCACCTTTCCCAACTTCAAACTGTACTACAAGGCAGTAGTAATTAAATCAGCATGGTATTGGAAGAAAAACAGACCTGTGGACCTATGGAATAGAATTGAGTATCCTGACACCCAACCTCAAACACATGATCATTTAATCTTTGATAAAGGTGCAATGAGTCTAAAAATGGAGTAAGGAAAGCCTCTTCAACAAGTGGTGTTGGGAAAATTGGGCAGCGACATGTAAAAAAATGAATTTGGACCTGTGTCTAACACCATGCACAAAAATCAGATCAAAATGGATTAAACATCTCAATATCAGACTTGAATCCATAAAGTACATTAAAGAAAATATAGGAAAACCCCTCCACGACATTGAAGCTAAAGGCATCTTCAAAGGTGAAACATCACTAACAAAGCAAATAGAAGAAAGGATAAACATATGGGACTACATGAAACTAAAAAGCTTCTGCACCTCAAAAGAAACAGTGACTAAGATACAAAAGCAGTCCACAGAATGGGAAAGAATATTCACCCAATACCCATCTGATAAGGGGTTAATATCCAGGATATATCAGGCACTGGTAGAACTTTACAAAAAGAAAACAAACAACCCTATCCAAAAAATGGGGAGAAGAAATGAACAGAAACTTCAGCAAGGAAGAAATTCAAATGGCCAAAAAACATATGAAAAAATGCTCATCATCACTGGTCATCAGAGAGATGCAAATCAAAACAACAATGAGATACCACTTTACACCACAGAGACTGGCACATATTCAAAAGAGCAAGAACAACAAGTGCTGGCGTGGATGTGGGGAAAAGGGGACACTCATCCATTGTTGGTGGGAATGCCGGCTGGTACAGCCTTTCTGGAAAACAATATGGACTTTCCTCCAAAGACTAGAAATTGAACTCCCATTTGACCCAGCCATACCACTCCTGGGAATCTACTCTGGGAAACCAAAAATAAGCAGCGGAAACACCATCCCTACTTTTATGTTCATAGCAGCATTATTCACAATAGCCAGAATCTGGAAGCAACCAGAGTGCCCGAGAATCGATGACTGGATAAAAAGCTTTGGTACATCTACACAATGGGATACTATGCAGCTGTTAGGAAAAATGAAGTTATAAAATTTGCCTATAAATGGATGGACATGGAAAAGATTATGTTGAGCAAAATTAGCCAGAAGGAGAGAGACAGATACAGAATGACTGCATTTATTTGCATGGCATAAATATATATGTACATGTTGTGATACCAATATCCAAGGTCAAGTGAAACATATATCGGGAGGTCTTGTCAAAGGTGGAAATTATCACAGACGTGTGGGAGTCAGAGGTTAGGTAAGACAGAAAATGGAACAGGGTGCTAATAATTGTTCGAGGGTACTAATGCCAACCTAGAACTGAGCATTAAATAGAGGCAAAATGATACACATGACAACCTTTTAATGTATGTTCTGTAATCCATAGTCTGGAAGGGAAAGAAAAGAGAAAGAGAGAAAGGGGAAAGAAATAAAGAACCTGCCATGGAGGTGGGCTGGGGAATGGGGGGAGGGAACCGGGGACGTTGGTGGTGGGAGATGGGCACTGGTGGAGGGACGGGTGCTGGAACACTGTATGACCAAAACCCAAACATGAACTTTTTAAATGTATATCTTTTTATTTGTATATCTCACGGTGGTATAATAAAATACTTAAAAAAAAATAAATAAAAAAACTGAGGAACTAAAAAAAAAACTGGAGATGGAAAAGGAACAGACACTTCTCTGAAGAACACAAAAGATGACCAATAAGCACATGGACAATTATATATATTCATATATTTATTTTTATATTATATAAATATATCATATAAATATTGTATTATTATATAAATTATATATTATATACCTATATTTATATTATATTTATATTTATCTATATATGCACTAAAACCTGAGCTGCACAGGAGGAAGAGAGCAGCATGGAATGCCTTCAAAAGCATTGAAGAAATAGCTAAAAAAGACAAAGAACCTCTGGCTCCCGGCACATCTCTTCAACACCACTGTTCTCCCTGCATTAACATATGCCTCAGAGACCTGGCCCTACAAAAAGCAGGATGAGAATGCTATTCGGGTCTCCCAAAGAGGAATTGAAAGAGCTATGCTTGGAATATTATGCCTCACTCAAGTGAAAGAAGGAATCCAGAGCTCCAACCTCCATTACTGTTTCAGAGTCAAGGACGCTGTCTCGTTTGCCAAGGCATCGAAAATCAGATGGGCTGGACATGTAATGCGATTTGGAGATGACCAAATCCAGCGGGACTAGAGCCGTTACCGACTGGATCTCCTGGGATGTCAAAAGATCACGTGGTCGCCCACCTACAAGATGGTCAGACTTCTTTGTCAAGACCCTGAGCGAACGGTTTCAGGCTCTTTGTATTCCTAAAGGAACCAGATGCCATTGGGCTACACTGGCATGTGATAGGGTCCAATGGAAATATACTGATGCCCACTCGAGCAAATGATTAATAACGGGATGTCAAGTGATCAAGTGATGCATTAAACAAAAGGTGATCTATGTATATGTATCTAATCCACAGAGCAAGCAACACTGTAAGCATGAGATCCAAAGTACAACAGCAGAATTTTCAAAATGTGCCTGTCAGATGAATTATGTAGCTGTGGCATATATAAACAATGGAATATTATGCAATTTCAGGAAATAATAAATGATAAAATTTTCTTCCGATAATAAATATGCAATTTTCTGGCTGAAACTAAAACATATGTTGAGTGAAATAAGTCAGAAGGAAAAGGACAAATGCAGAATGATCTTATCGGTGGGATATAGAAGAACTGGAAGAGGAAGAGTAATGTGGTTGGGATGGCAATGGTGCACAGATCACCCTTGATGCCAGAGTACAGGAAGGAGGACAGAGAAAAAAGGAATCAAAGGGATGGAAGGAAGATGAGAAAGGAAGAAATGGGGAGACAGTGGTCAGCGGCTTAGGGACACTAGTGATGTGGGAGAGTGGTATAACTAATATCCAAAGTACAGACTCAACAACATTGAAAACATGAGATTTAAACTACTCACTGAACTTTGAAATGTATGTGTCAAGATGGGTAGGTGGGGGGTATGGGTGGGTGGGTGGTGGTATGGAGGAAACATGAGAATACTGGTGTAGGGAAATTTACATGGGTGGTGGGACAAGTGTTAAAATATTACATGCCTTGTATCACTTGTCTTCCTGTTGTTCATCAATTTGTTCGAGCGGGCACCAGTAACATTTCCATAAGTCCTGTCGCTGCTAGTGTAGCCCAAGGGCATCTGCCTCTCCAGGAACATGAAGAGCCTCAGACCATTCCTTCAGGTCATGGGAATGAGGCCTATAATTGTTACTGGGTTTTGGCATATCAAATATGTCACGGGTAGCTTGCAAGGCTCTGCTGTGTGGGTGGTATACTCTCAGTAGTAGGCTCTCATCTCATACATTTACTAATGAACCACCAGGGAGAGATCGGCTTTACTCTTGGGTAGTGCTCTGACAAGTTGTGGAGTCCGGATCCTGAAAATGGCAGCCCTCATGGTGCGGGGGTTCCTCTGGCTTCTTGTGAGGCTCTATTGGGATGGCGGGCCAGGCTAGAACTCGTCTTCCCTCCCAGGCGCCTCATGATCAGCTGAGCACAGGAAGAGTTGGTAGCAGCTCTGCCTCTTGTGTCTGAGTCTCTGGATCAGGCATACATGAACTCATATATTTCAAGCATACATGAGCTTGAAATAGTCTTCGCTGTAGGGTGGGACTCTGATGAGCAGGGCTCGAGATTGGCTTTACTCTTTGGTGGAGCTCTGATGAGCTGTGGAGTCCGGATGTTGAAAATGGCAGCCCCCATGGTGTGAGGGTTCCTCTGGCTTCTTGCAAGACTCTGCTAGGATGGCAGGCCAGGGCTAGAACTAGCCTTCCTTCCCGGGCACCTCATGATCAGCTGAGCACAGGGAGAGCCAGTAGCAGGTCTGACCCATGTGTCTGAGTCATTGCATGCCAAAGACTCAAATATCGTAGACTCTATAAATTATAGTTCTTTAATTAAATTTTTTATTTTAAATGTGCCTGTCAAAGAGTCAGATTGAGACAGGTAGGGGGCACTGAGGTGTCCTGCACAAAATCTTGGAGCAGGGTCAGGGAACCCCTTCTGTCCCAGGGGATCAGCGGCCGGTGGACAGAGAAAGACGCAAGAATCCGGCAAAGTTTCAAAATGCTTCACTTAACACAGGTTCAGTCATACAAATCAGCAATAGGAAAAATCCTGAACTTAGTATTCCCAGCTTGGTTCTCGCCACATGTAGGCCAATATGGCTGCAACCATATCTAAAGGCCCTGCAGAGAGGAGACTGTAAAGCTGCACCAGCAGAAAGGGGGAAAGGAGAGAGCACCAGAGAAAGAGAGAGAGAAAGGAAGCAGGCTAGTTTTATATCCCTGGAAACACTGACCTCCCATTCTAATGGAAAGTCATCAGGGTCAAATGCCCTCAGGTAATTTCTCCCAGGACCTCACCTAGGCCCTTTGAGATGTTAATGTTGCCCAGTCAAGATCTGCCTAGGGAAATGCCTTTGCAGGGTAGAGAGGAGTTTCTGAAGTGAACTGTACCTCAGAATACAAAGGCAAGCATCTGTACCAAAAAATATACTATAGCCATTTAAATATTTCTCCAAGTCTTCACTTGGAGAATAAAGTCTCATCTTTGCTTTATGGTTGTTCTGTATATTAGCATTTTTCTGTATATTAGCTATATTGTTCTATATATTAGCTTTGAGTTATCAGAGAGCCATGCTTGCTTGTTTGCTTGCTTGGAGGCAAACAGCATTTCTCTCTCTCTGGTCTAATTGCTTAGAGATCCAATGTGGCCAGGCAAAAATAGCAGTAAGATCTAGCAAGTCACACGATGATTGTGGCAGCATGAGAGAATATTTGTACCAACCAGTATAGAATTCATGGTCAGATTAACTGCCACATTCAAACTGTCCTATCTACAAAGTGACCTGCAGGAGGCAACTCCAGGCCAGATGCAGAGGCTCTGGGCAGGTCTACCGCAACAGGGGGTTACTAGGAAACACTGGTGGAGGGAAGTTGACACTGGCAGTGGACTTGTGCTGGAACATAAGTATGCCTAAAACTCAACTATGAATAATTTTGTAATATAGTGTTTTAAGAATTTTTTTTAATTTTAAATCATCCAGTCAAGGAGGCAGCCTACAAAGTGGGAGAGGACCTGGGGATACAGGTGGACAGTTGAGAACCTGGGGATATTGGTGGACAGTTGACACTGGTTGTGGGATTGGTATTGGAACATTGTAAACCTGAAACTCAACTATGAATAACTTTGTAACTCATGATGCCTTAATTAAAAATTAATCACTTGATCACTTGAATCCCGTTATTCATCGATTTTCTTGAGAGGGTTTCAATTAAAAATTAATAGTAATGATAATAATTAAATAATCTACTAGGAAGGGGCCAGGGATTAGTGTAGCAAATAAGCTGCTTACCTTGCATGCAACCAACCCTGGTCCAATTCCCAGCACGTCATATGGTTACCCATGCACTGCCAGAAGTGGTCTCTGAGCAGAGACTCAGGAGTAAGCAAGGAACAACATCTCAGGTGTGCTCCCCAGCCCTGAAAAATAATTTTTTATTTTTTAAAAATATTCTTTTTCCTATTCATCATCCTGGTGGTTAAAATTCCCCACCTTCACCCCAAGGGATCAAAAGGAGCTAAATAAATTATTGCCAAGTAGAAAACTAAGGAACATAAATTAGATATTGGCAATTATTTTTCAGTTTTATTTATGTGTGAGGTTTGGGTTATTTGAATTTTTTTAATTTGTTTTTGGACCACACCAGGCTGTGGTCAGGGCTTATTCCTGGCTTACTCCGTATACTTAAATAATAACCTTACAGGAAAAGCACAGAAGAGAGCTGATATTAAAATGCGCTATGGGCCTAAGTGATGGTGCAATGAGCAGGGCACTTGCCTCACATGTGCCTAACCTGGATTCCATTCCTGGCCCTCTCCACATGGTTCCCCCACACCCTGCCAGAAATGTTCCCTGAGCACAAAGCCAGGAGTAAGCCCTGAACATCACTGAGTGTGGCTCAAAATCCAAAACAAAAATAACCCAAAAAATTACATTAAACTATTTTTCTAAAAGTCAAGGCCAATTACATTTGCTGTTTCAGCACTGAGCACATAAGCTCCCCAATTACACTATCACTGTCTTTTATTGGTTATGTTGAATAAGTTCTTATTCAACATAGCCAATAAACATAGCCAATAAACATAACCAATAAACATAACCACACGGCAGAGCCTGGCAAGCTACCTGTGTCCTATTTGATATGCCAAAACCCAGTAACAATTATAGACCTCATTCCCATAACCTGATGGAATGGTTTGAGGCTCTTTATGTTCCCAGAGCGAGCAGATGCCCTTGGGCTACACTAGTATGGACAGGACGTATGGAGATGTTACTGGTGCCCGCTCAAGCAAATTGATGATCTACAGGAAGACAAGTGATACAAGTGATGTGTTGAATAAGTTCTTATATATTTTGAATATTAATCACTTATTTAACACAGATGGTTTGCAAATATTTTCCCATTCCATAGGTTTCCTTTTCCATTATGCTATTTGTTGTGCAGAAGATTTTTGTTTGTTTGATTTAGTTCCAACAGTTTGTGCTTGTGCTGCCTGTGCTTTTGGTGTCATATCCAAGAAATGTCACAGAAACCAATATCAAAAATGTATGCATGTTTTATATATATACATATATATAACACAGATATACATATATATATGTATATATATATATGAGTAGTTTTCAGTCCTGAGAAGAAAATGATACTGTTTCCAACAGCATGGATAAACTGTGAAGACAATCTGCTAAATGAAATAAGTTGCAAGCAGACAAGAATGATATTTCACATGGGATATTTTTAGTCAAATACATAGAAACACATTGTAGTACATAGAAACAATTTGTTACCAGGGTGTTTAGGGACAGAGAGATAGTGGTTGAGGGCATAAATCTTCAGTTAACCAGTTTTTGGAACCCAATGTACAGCGTGGTAATAATAGTTAATAACTCTGTATCATGTTCCTAAAATTTGCTAAGTGGATCGTATGAGTTCTAGCACACAAAAGGAAAATGGGAACTATTTGAGTTGATAGATGAGAAGGCCATGAGAGCTCTGACTAGCAGAAAGGAGAGAAATCAAAGGGTTTGGCACCCCTGTGTACTGCTCCATAAGTGCTAGGAGGGATTCCAGACTGTGTGAGTTTAAATTCTGGATTCAGCAGCAATTCCTACCCCAAAGTATACACAGAGAGAAAACAGAGTGGGAGGGAGGAGAAAGATTATCACCACTCTCATGACAAAAGCCATCTGCTGTAGGAGGCAGAGGTGACAATGTGGATTGACAGTGAGTGACACACCAAGATAATGTCTTCCTAGGACTCACAGCTCCGTCCTGGGAGGAGGAATATGCTGGAAAGGATCTTTCCAGCTCTCATTTGGCGCCTGTTTCTGTGGAAATGGAGGATCCTGGGGTCTCCAGTCACAGGAAAGTTGAACTCTGTGACATGTGGAAAAATGACAAATTTGCCTTTCTGCTGGGTGAAATGGACATGTGCGCAAGTCCTAAAGGACAGCACTGGCCACAAGAGGCTGTTGAAAGGTAGCTGGGAGCCTGAGGATGTTCACACTCACTCCATTCAGGAAGTAAAGCTTGTGTGGCTAAGTGACTCCTGTATTTACAGTGTGGTTCTGCACATTCTGAAATTCTACTCAGGAACCAAGGGACTGGAAACACAAGGAATATTGTAGTCTCTTCCTTATAAACCAGGTAAACAGTGGAGCAGGAGGAAGTCCTGGCTTTCTCTGGTCTGCAAGACCAGGTCAGGAAGTTCTCTGGATGGCAAACCTCAAACAGGAGTTTCAGGGGCCGGAGTTATAGCACAGCAGGTAGGGCGTTTGCCTTGCATGCGGCCATCCCCGGTTCAACCCACAGCATCCATATGGTCCCCCGAGCTCCGCCAAGAGTAATTCCTGAGTGTAGAGCTAGGAGTAACCCCAAGCATCACTGGATGTGACACCCCCAAAAAAAGAAAAAGACATTCAAATAGCTTAGAGTCCAGGATGAAGCTTAGTGGTCAAACATGACTCACATGTGTAGGACCCTGAGTTTAATCCCTGGTACCAAAAACAAACACACCATGGCTCTTTAACCATGGTTCCTTCTTCCTTCATGCAGTCTAGTATAGGTAGGATGAGGTCTGGAAAGTTGAGGCTTAAGGGTCTGATGCTGGCTGAGTCCAGACCTCACCACCTCAGAAGGACTGATAGAAATGATTCCCCTGATAATTTTCCCCCAGTTTCTGGCATATCCCTGTATCCTGTGAGCAGCTCTGTTGACTGCCTTTGCTCTGAGACTATCTGTGATGATGTACAGATGGAAAATTTAGTGCAAAGGTCAGGTATTATGAAAGATTTGGAAGCAGGGGCTCTTCTTGAGCTTCACCGGTTGTGCATGAGATGTCACCTGCCCCTATGTGTCACTTGTGGAACGCAGGATTCAAGCTAGCAAAAATGCCAATGGCTTCTATTTACTGCAGCCAAGTTGTGCTGTCCCTGACTCAAGTTCCTGAGTCACCAGATGAAACAAATGAAATGGTGGCTTTGTAAGATAAAATTTTTATTAATATTTCATTATCCCACCATGATACATACAATTACAAAGATGTTCATGTTTGGGTTTCAGTCATACAGTGTTCTAGCACCCATCCCTCCACCAGTGCCCATTTCCCACCACCAATGTCCCCAATTCCCTCCCGCTCCCCTAGCCTATCTCTATGGCAGGTTCTTTATCTTTTTTTCTCTCTTTCTCTTTCTCCAAATGAGAAAATCTTATGCTTCTCATATCTCCTTACAGGAAGCTCACAGATCTAAGTCTAACTATCCTCAACTGTTCCTCACTTTCCTCAATTGTTGCATAGGGCAACAATACCAGGGTGTGATGATTTTAAGATCTGATACTAGTAGATTTAAGATGTAAAAAGAAACTCTGAAACTCACAGAAGGTGAAGAAACTAACTTACTAGGGTATCTGAGTAAAAATGAAGTTTCAAAAATTCTGAAATAAGGACCAGAGAGAGATACTTTGTCTTGAATGTGGCCAATCCCATTTTGATCCCCAACATTACATATGGTGCCCCAAGCACGGCTAACAGTGTAACCTGAGCAGGGAGTCAAGAATAAGTCCTGAGCACCACCAAATAAGCCCCCAAACTCTCCCATAAAAAATTCTGAGGTATTTAAATATGTGATTGTGGAACAGGCATACAATTGATAACTATAAAAAACCAAAAATATCAAAAAATATTCCATTTTCTAAAAAGATGAATTCCAAACACTTCAGACAGCTGGTTAGATGTGGATTCCTGAAAACAATCTAGAATAGATCATTATCCAGATGGTATCTGAGTCTATGGAAAAAGAACACAGTGATCATTGGAAGCTAGAATAAGTTCACAAGTAACAAGTCGTGCCATATTACATTTTTGTCCCTAACAGGATAAGATCATTGGACAATCACCAAATGCTATTAAAAAACTTGGTTTCAGCTATAACAGGCAATGTGTAATGAAGAATGTGATTTGAACAAGAATATTTTGAAAATCTAATAATTGTATAATTTATAATGTAAATATATCTTGTGCTAATGTGTTTATACCTGCCCAACAGTGCCAGGAAGCGAGGTTCCCTTCTACCTTCTAAGCCGGCAGGGAATGGATGAAGACTCAGGAATCCGATGCAGTTTTAAAAGGCTTTACTTATCACAGGTTCAGGCATACAAATCAGCAATAGGAAAAACCTGGTGCTTAGGATTCCCGGCTAGAACCCCAGCCACGTGTAGGCCAAGATGGTGGCCACCACGTGAAAGGCCCTGTAGAGAGGAGACAAAGACAAGATTCCCAAGAAGGGTGCGAGCTCACAAAGAGAGAGCCCAAAGAAGAGAGCCCAAAAAGAGAGAGAGAGCAAGGAAGCAGGCTGGTTTTATACCCCAGCAATTCAGACCTCCCACTATTATGGGAAGCAGGAAGGGTCAAATGCCCTTAGGTAAATTCTCCCAGCACCTCACCTAGGCCCTATTATATGCTAATGTTTTGAGCCAAGATCTGCCTGTAAATGCCTTTATAGGGTAGAGAAGGGGGTTTCTGAGATGGCAGGTCTCTGTACCAAAGACTAATACTAATGCCAGTTAAATATTTCTCCAAGCCTTCACATGAGTCTCGTCTACTTCATGGTAGTTTTGTGTTTTAGTTGTCTTTGAGTTATCAGGGAGACATACTTGCTTGCTTGGAGGCAAACAGCATTTCTCTCTGGTCTAATTACTTAGAGATCCAACGTGGCCAGGCAAATATGCTGGTAAGATCTAGCTAGTTCCACGATGCTTGTGGTAGCATGAGAGAATATTTATACCAGCCAGTACAGAATACATGGTCAGATAAACTGCCACATTTAATCTACACCCCCTATCTACAAAGTGATCTGCAGGAGGCAATCCAGGGCAGATGCAGAGGCTTTTAGGTGTCCTGCAACAGACCTCATTCCCAACGAATGGAGAAGTTACTGGTGCCCACTCGAGCAAAGCAATGAACAATGGGTAGACTAGTGACAAGTGACAATGTGTTTATCCAAACTTGAATAAAAAAAAACACATCTGAGAATGACACAAATTAGGGCCAAAGAAATAGTACAGTGGTAGTACAGTAGTATGTACGGTAGTACCTAATACTAGTAGTACCTACTAATAGTACAGTAGTAGGTAGTGTATTTGCCTTGCATGCAGATGACCCAGGTTCGATCCCTGGCATCCTATATTGTCCCCGAACACCACCAGGAGTAATTCCAGGAATAACCCCCTGAACATTGCTGGGTGTAACTTAAAAAGCAAAAAAAAAAAAAAAAAAAAATGAATAAATGACACAAATCAGGAAGGAATAACCAGCACAACATTTGAAATACTTCAGTAGGTCAGAACCATGGCTACATCCAAAAGGAAATATGATCAGGGCCAGAGATTTCATGCGC
>JAJIBD010027585.1:0-2500 GCA_021461705.1 Cryptotis parvus | reverse complement strand
CAGCAGTGTACTGCAACACACCAGCAGGTCAACCTGGACCAGCGGAGCAAAGGCACCAGCAGCAAGAGGGTGCCTTCAGGCATCCTGATATCCCTGGAAAATGAAAGATCTCTGTGAGTGGGGATGGGGTTGCAGAGACAAGACTTCAGGAACAAAGCATATTTCCATTAATTTTTAATAATCACCAGTCAGAGGGAGAGTAGCTCTCATCTTGGCAGCTGACTGACAGCTTAAACAAGGACCCCAACTCTTATAGCCCACAGTATCAAAGAGCAATACAACTTAGAGTTAAGTTTGCATAGTTTACACTACAAAGAGCGTTCCACATTTTTAGCATTTTTAGTCTGTGTATCTGCTATTGTGAAAACAGTCTGACTAGGGAGACTCCCTATTGGGAGACAGTCTGCCAGAAAACCCTGTGCAGGGTTAACCCATGTTAACAGGCAGTATCCATCAGACCTTAGCATATCCTTTGATCTTCTGTCAACATCCCCCACATCAACATGGTGCCTCTGACCATCTACAACAACCCAGGTCTGAATCCTAAGGAGTTAAACCACCCATGGGCCAGAGCGATAGTCCAGCAGGTAGGGCATTTGCCTTGCACTGCGCAGCCACCGGGTTCAATCCCGGCATCCCATATGGTCCCCTGAGCACTGACAGGAGTAATTCCTGAGTGGAGTGCAGAGCCAAGAATTGGCTGAGCATTGCCAGTGTGACCAAAAAAGCAAAAAAAAAAAAAGTCAAACCACCCAGAGTTAGGCATGGGGAGACCACAACCACAAACTGCCTCTGGCTTAACCATACAAGCTCAATTACTGGCCATACTCCAGAAACTCTTAAATAAACTGCAAAAGGATATCAGAAACCATGATCCAGAGCCTCAAAAATCAATTTCAAAAGAAATCAACAAATAGAAGTGATACTCTTGGGTCTGCCAGTCTGACTCAACTGGGATACCCCAGAAGGGGACAGGTGAGGGTCTGGCCTGTCCAAGCAGAGCCCGAGCAGCCAAAAATCTCCACACTCCACAAATGCATTGTTCAAGGACAGACTCCACTACTCAGACAAGCTCCACCCAGAAGTCAATCCATTGAAATACTCAGGTATGCGGATTTTGTGACTGAAATCTCCAGGCTTTCTCAGACTCCTCCCATACTCCTTAGCTTTCAGAAGGTCTGGCAGTCACATTGAACCATCTCAGGCAGGAAATGGACACTGGTAGCGGGATGGGTGCTGGAACACTGTATGACCGAAACCCAAATATGAACATCTTTGTAATTGTATATCTCACGGTGGTATATTATTAAAAAATAAATAAAATAAAAAGAAGTTATTTGAAGTTCCACTACAAAAAGTTATGAAAAGTAGAATTTAATGAATCTAAAATGGCAACACTAAGAGTGGGTATTTACATTTTATTTTCCAGAAACTTTATAAAACTTTAATGTAACTAGCACCTTTACTAGGCGAGAACAAAAAAGCAGCAAAAGTCAAGAGGCAAATTCTTCTCAAAACAGATTTTCTTTAATATGATCACTGAAAGTCTCTATCTTGATAGTATTCCATACCTTCTAAGATAAACTTCTTTTAAAAAATTAATGTGAGCAACACTTTTTCAAAGTGTCAAAGTGCCTGACTGAAGAGAGCAGAAAATTCGACAAACCCGGCGATGGCAAAGATTGCTTCTTTGAATTTAGTTAAATGAGCCTGTGAGATGAAAAGGAGTCTTTGGAGAACTATTCTGTTCCTATGATCATGTCAATAAAATACAAAATCATCTCTCTGCTCATTGGCATCCATCTCTACTATGGATGGAGCTTGGTAGAAAGTGTTTTCTCCAAGACCTCCAATCATGTGAGTGATCCTGTGGCACATTTTTACTTGGTGTTAGTGTTGTAAAGTAGAGCTGTACCTCAAATCATATTTTAGCCAATAGTCCTGTACTAAAAGTTAGAAGACCTTCAGAAAGAAGGCAGAAATGAAATTATCTGCATTTTTGATGTGATATGACATGCCCTGGGGTTCCAGCATTTTATCTTTCTTTTATTAATAAGCGTTCCCTGTAGTCAGATATCATCCTCTTGAGCCAGTCTTTGGTGTAAATAATTCCTATTCCCAGGAGTTTAAAATGACCTTTAGGATGATAGGAAGGCTTCCTGAAATCAATACTGCACAGAGGACTTAGACACAGCAAGGGCAGCAACAAAGGGACAAAGCCAACACAATGAGAGGGACCTATCTATATATATAGAGTTGGTGGTGGAGGCCAGTGGTGAAAGCTGTAGGGTCTTTGGGAGTGATTTGAAGTGAGTACACTGGTGACGGGTGTGGTGTTGGAATTATGTGCATGGGAAATCATCATTAACACTATTGTAGGGCTACAGTAATAGTACAGCTGGTAGAGTTTTTGCCTTGCATGCAACCTACCAGGTTGCATTCTTAGCATCCCAAATGCTCCTGGGCATCACCTGGAGCAATTTCTGGGCAAAGAGCCAGG